>CM039679.1:316437737-316642737 GCA_022537955.1 Schmidtea mediterranea | reverse complement strand
AGCCATATATTTAAACTCTAACCAGGCTATGAAAATAGTTTGGATTTTTGAATCATTTTTAATGATTTACGTATTGGCAATAAATCATTTGTAGACGACTTACTTTACGGTCGGGGATGCGTAAGAATTCGAGCAGTTTATACTGCGAGGTTTTGAACTTCACCCCAATTTGACGCGAAGAATCAGATTTGTTTGAATTGGAGGATGAATAAAATTTTTATAATATTTTACTTTCTTTAATACATCAAATTTTCATGAAATTCAAATACTATCCTCATTTTCATTTTTCTAAAGATTCTTTGGGGATAATACTTAATAGTATCCTGTATAGTATTTGGAAATATCCGTAATATATATATATATATATATATATATTACACGTGTGTCTCCAGCATAAGCATCATTGGAATAAATAATAATTAATGACATAATCCGAGAACCAGAAAATCAAAATAATCAATCAAACATGCAAGTAGTCATATACATTAATTATAAGAGTTTACATATAAGGGAAAGAAAAATCAATGACATCATACCCAACTCGCTTTAAATTGCGTTACATTTCTTTTCATAAATTTTCCATTTAAATCTGTTAACAAATAACTATTTTTGTGAACTTTTCCATTTTTTCAAATGAACCACAAAATCTATTGTTTTGTTTATTTCTAATATCTTCCTTGACGAGTACAAATTCACCGACACTGAAATATCTATGAGTTCTATTTCATTGATTATAGTTATTTATACGATTAACTGATTTGATAATATTTAATATTTCGTTTCTACTTGACTCTATAGTGTTAGTTTCTGAACAAAAACTCTATTTGCACAATTTTCTTCCATAAAATACTTCAGCTCGACTAACTTTTATACTTGATTGCATTGTTGAATTAATTGCAAAGTCTATGTGAGGTAATGCTTCTTCTCATGTATTACAATTTTTATCTTCCAAACTATAAAAATATAGTCTCCGTTTTTGAAATTGTCTTTCAATTTGCCCATTCAATTGATGATAATAAGAGCTCGTGTTGGGTAAGAACTAGAATTTTTAATTAATCAGTTAATCAATTAATTTTTAAAAACATCAAAATACAGCATGAAACCGCATAAAGATCATTTAACATTTCTTATCTCACACCAATTAAAACGAACTAACATAACACAAGACACTAGAAGAATCATTAATACATATTTAAATAAAATAAAAACACAGGGAAAATACAAAATATTTATACGAAAGACCATGATTCCGCAATAATTGATTTAATTTTGAGTTGAATTATCTAGTGAAAAGCAATTATTAAATCCGCAATGTTGGATATCGAAAAATTGATGGAAACGAATTAATAAAAAATTAAAATATCAATTTCTATAAGAAATTTCATAATAAAAAATTATTAAATAAAATAAAATTTAAATAAAATTAAAAACTGTTACTAAAAATAGCACGAAAAATCACAGTAAGATTGAAAATAAATGCACGTGGGCACGGAAAGGCGTGGATGTATATGCAATACCCGAGATAGTATCAAAAACAGAGACAAAAATCAATATAAATTATTTTTTCAGAATTTTTCACTTGCAACTTAAAAACCAATAAATCCTTAAATTCTAAACTGGATGCCAAATCTATCAGAACATGATTTCGAACTCAATACAGAAAACGTAGCGAGCATTGTATTTTTAAACTTGTATTACATAATTGGATATATAGGATTGGTAAATCAGTCAGTATTTTGACAGGTAGAGGTAAAAACCTTGAAAAGACTTATATGAAGATAAAGATAGGAGAATTAAAGATAATTTCTTGCTATATCGATGCCAGTCAAATGTACTGAGATATTGTGAGAGATATGATTACAACATCCTTAAAAGGTAAATGTGAAGAAAGAAATAGGTCTCAATTGTTACGACGTATTGAATTCTAAATTTATGCTACTCAGCAGAACTGCACTGATCTTTCTCCATTTGAAATAGTATATGACGAAAAATCAATATCCATTCCAAATTCATTGTCCACGAAACAAATAAATCAAATTTTATTGATAAAAAAAGAAATAATTTAGAAAAAGGTTAGATAAAATTGAATGAGTTTGAAAGTGAAAATTGAGTGTCAAAATATTTTAAAGAGGGAGAGTAATGTTTAGTTCAAAAAGAATCAGACAAAAAATAGAAAAATGATTTTTAGTGTTAAAGAACACTTAAAATAATCAGATTTATCTCTCCTAACAGGTTGAGTTCCAGTGCTCCCATGAGATAAAACAGCACAGAATTGAGTAGGTAAGGAAGTGGATAAAGTCTTAGAGAAGGGAATTTATGCTGTAGTATTAAATATTTGTTGTTTTAATAATAATAAAATTTGATTATATCGTTATTTTATAGGTAACACACTAACTTTAATTTGTGTTGAAAATCTTGTTACGCTAGGTAATAGTTTTTTATAGGATTATAACTTGGCAAAAGAAATAACTTTTCCCTCACCACATTATTTCTATAATAAAAAACTTAATCGCACCGATAAATATTCTTTTTTTGAAATTATTTAAAATAATAAATTTTAATATTACTTTATAATTATCAATTTTTCTTTTCATTTACTAATAATAATTGTATACTTATTTGCACAAAAAATCATTTCTAAATTTAATATCTAATCTAATAACTATAAAATCGATGTTTCTGAATCTGGGCCACACTTTTCAATTCTGACAAAATAATCTACTTACAAATTAAAAGTAATATAAACAGATTAAATTATCCATAATAATAAAATCGTTTTGTCTGAATAGTGACCAAGATAATAGAGAATTCCACAATGAACCGATACTGTTGGACCAGAACACAAATAGCCTTGAGAATTGTTTAAATGCATCAGTAATACAGCACGAAAACCCAGCACCAAGATAACTTAAAATATAACATACAACACCAACTAAACATTTTAAAATTTGAGAGAATATAAATAAATATAAAATCAAAAACATAAAAGTAAAATAAAATAAATACAAAATGCATCAAGAACCCCACGAAATCTACATAAAAAAATAACATAATAACAAGAAAATTTGACCGTAAAATGACCATTTATATAAAAGTAAAAATTAATGAATTAAATGAATAAAAATAAAATATTTTTGGCTGAATAAATTTATTTAAAAATGTTAAAAATAAATTACCAATTTAAATTAAGAAATTAATAAAAATTTAATTTAGATAATACAAATAATTTCAAGGTCGAATTTTGTTTAATCGCAGTAAAATTAACACGCAAGGTTAAGGCCAAATTATAGGTATAAATACTGATGTGTTTTCACAAATTTTCAGTCTTATTTTTCAGAGAAAAATTTTCTAGTATACCTCGAGTTAGTGTGCCTAACTAGCTGAGAGCCGTGCATTCAGCCAATTAACACTGATAAGTGTTTTGACTGAACACGTTAACTCTCAGATAGTGCACGGGTATCGATTTATATGATGTTAGGAATTAATGACAAGATGATTTTATGCCAATTTATTTGATTGATACTGCGAAGTATTATGTATTAATGACAAGATGATTTTATGCCAATTGATGATTGCTACTATGTGAACCTACGAAGGGATGAATTTATGTATGCCAAATAAATATTTTAAAGCCAATAATTTTTGTGCTCGAAACTTTTACTCAACTGATACGGTAAAACTTATTTATTATTTCTTTTTTTTCGGCCCACAGCCAAAACATATCGCAAGACAGTAAAATAAAACACACTATCGAACTGTGTAAGTGCGTGTATAATCGGTCAATTATAGCATTAGCAATAGCGCTCACTTTTTGCGGACGATCTACCTACTCGAACACAGTTCCAACGTTGCTTAGCAACAGGTGCCGAGTGGCAATCGAAAGATATTTGTATGGGGTTGTCTGGGTAACAACCATATAGTTTCAAAATATCAACATCCAGAAACCAACTAATACTAAGAAATTAAGCCGA
This sequence comes from Schmidtea mediterranea, assembly GCA_022537955.1. Lineage (NCBI taxonomy): Eukaryota > Metazoa > Platyhelminthes > Tricladida > Dugesiidae > Schmidtea > Schmidtea mediterranea. Next base: position 316,638,766 of record CM039679.1, on the reverse strand, counting down.
TAGTGAATAATACAAATTTATGCGAGAAGATTCGGAATTGAACAACATTCACAGTAGACTCATATTTGGTTTAAATATCCAATTTTTTAAGTTAGTAATTTTAAAAAAATGGCAGTTAGCAAATTTTTTACAATTTACTTTTAGATTACAATTTGAAACATATTGTAATGAGTTAAATGAATTACTCATAAATGAAAATACTAGTGTAATAGGGGGAGGGTGGTAGTAACAAATAAAATGTTAATTTAATAGTCGACACAACAAAAGCATTTATGACATAAAAGGAAATTTCACAAATGCGAATTTACTAAAAGAAATCATTAACAAAAGAATATCATTAATAATTAAAAGATTAATAATTAAAATATTATTGACCAATGAGAATAAAGAAGACCATAAAATGACCTATATTTTAATTACACAGGAAAGTCATATCAATATCTAAGAAAAACAATAAATTTTTATTTAAAGGTATTTATAAATTTAGGTAGTCATCAACTTATGCCCGAAATCGGTTTCACAGACCCTACGAAAATTAGCCTTTCTTTTATTTCATACAATTTTCATACACATTGTGAAGACACATCGCATTTTCAAAAATTAATATATTTAGTAAAATTTAATGAAATTCTATCAACGAATGAAATTATAAAATTACAATGACAAATGAAAATTTTAAAAGTTGTAAACAAAGTATTTTATTATTATTTCTAAGATATTTAAATATTAAACATTGCATATTATATTAAATAAATAAAATATATTTGTTTATTTATAATTATTATCCTCTTTTCGAAATTCACAATTCAATTAAAAAATTTCCAACGAAATCACTGAAGTTACTGAAGAAGTCGAATCAACAGAAGTAGTTAGTGAAGTTGAAGAAACAGGGAAAATAGATTAAATCCAATCAACAGATGTCATAAATAGATGTTGCATGTTAATATCCAATTATATCTTATCACTAATTAATTTGTCATATTGTAATTGAATATTGTTGAATATTGTTAACATTTAAAATGAGTCTAAAATTTGTTTAAATAGTACTAAAGCGAAACTATTATTATGATTAAATAATTTTTAAAAACTATTTAGAAATCTAATCATGGGAGTCACAAATACCATTCAAACCAATATATATATATATATATAATTTGGTTATTCAAGTGTTTTATTGTGAATTAATTTAACTGGGTTAAAGGTGGGGAAAGGCTAACACGGTTAATCCGAACGATAGTTATTTATTTCTAAAATACAACTTATTACACATTTACAAAGCAAAAATTTATTTTAACATGTTTATTAAGAAAATCTGTGATTTTTGTTTGCTTCCGGGAATCATTTAATGATTTTCTAATATTATTTCGAATTTTTCGAAGAGCACGTTATATTCGAATTCAAATTGATCGATTTTCTCCAACAAAGTGTAAAAACCGAATTCAGGTCTGTGCTATGAGACCTATGAGATCGATAATTTTTCCTTTTCCACTTTCAGCTTCATTATCCCTCTCTTCTGTTAGAATGAGATTTGAAATAATATCCGCGTCACTCATTATTTGAAAACCTTCGTCCCATGAATCATGTTATAACCACTCCTCAATATTTTCTCTATCAAATTATCAAAGACATGCAAATTTGACATTAGCTCACATATTTCAGATAGTATTTCACATGTCACGACAGCAATCAACAAATAATAATTGTTTTTGAAATAAATTCATGCACAGATAATTGGGAGTCTACTGTAATAGGAATATTTTGAATATTTGGATACTCAGATTGTACAACTGTTTACTATTTCTCCGATGATATTTTTTGTTTTAATGAAGTAATTTTTTTAAAAAATTTATTGTTTAAATTTATATTTAAATGTTTAAAAAATTTTGTTTTAAGCTCACAGTATAGCCATGAATATTTTTGACTCTCCTCAAAAAGCCTTAAATAAAAATGGCTTTAATCGCTAACGTTATAAAAACCTGAAATGGTTACACTATAATCAAGGAGTATTTTTGACTCTCGTTAAAAAGTCAAATAAAAAATGGCTTGAATCGCCTACTGCTAAAAAAAGCCTAAAAATAAAATCTGCTTCAAAACACTAGACTCTGCACTATAGTCAGGTATTTCGCACCGCATTAAAATGGCTTAAAACATTGCCCTGTAGCATAAATGGCTTAAACATTAACCCAGGGATATTTTGTTTAACAAAATTGCTCCGTCAGACAAATTGCTTAAACATTGATCCTACAGATAACTGGTTTTTAACATTGCCCTGTATGATTTTTGATTTAAATATCAGTTAACAATAAACTCTTAGTAATTTTAAAATGTTATCATAAAATTCCCAAGTATATCGATAACCTTTTTACACTGAATAATCCATTGGAAATCTTTAAATATAAATAAATTCCAATAGTTCTACTACTTTTACCATTGTTATCCATGAAATCAATAACATCTAAAATAAAAGTTATTTATTGTTTCATTTATCTAAAAGATAAATAAATATTACACTGTAAAATCAATTAAAGTTGTTTCTAAGTTTCACTTAATTTATCTCTAAACCAGTGGTTCTGAAAGTGGTCCCTACGAACTCCAAGAGTCCATGTTATCATTCTTCGGGGTCCTTGAAAAATTCAAATTGATTTCTGGGTCCCTGGACAACTCCAGGGGTTCGCGTAAAGTTTAATATAAAATAAAAAAGTTGTGACAAGTTTTTATTAACATGGAGGTAAAATAAATAACAATGAATAAATTAATAGCAAATTAATACTTTCCTTACGTAAGTATATTTGAATAAAATTTATATCTCCTAAATTTAAATATAACCCTTGCTTCTTATAAAATTTTTTTAATGATCGCGAAGTCTGGAAAGCTCACACCATTGACGAAGAGCTTATTCTATCAGCTGTAAGTGAGGTAATACACACCGTGTTGCACAAACCAACTTTCGATATTATAAAAAGAATTCCACTGAGTAATAATACTGTGCGGTACATTGTGTCATTCATCGACATCATTTGGTTGCAAAAACCTTAGTGAAAGTTTGCATGAATCAGTACATTATGCCATTAGCGCAGTTAATAAAATCAAAAGGAAAGCCTTAAATGAGAAATTATTTGCTCAACTTTGTTTGGAAAATGATGATGACTATAGTTGTTTACTACTTAACACAGAAGTATGTTGGTTATCTAAAGGTGCATATTTGGATCGTTTCTATTCACTCTTTGATTCAGTGTTGGAATTCCTGAAGAGTAAAGACAGTAATTTGAGGCAGAATTTAATTATCTCAAAAAATGACATCGCTTAAATGACTGATTTATTTGGCAGATTTAACGAGACTAATTTGAAATTACAAGGTGACACATTAAATTTAATCAAAACTAAAAGTGTTATATCTGCTTTTGTTTCAAAACTTTTGCTATACAAAAAAAACACGGGAAGAGGAGAATGTTTTCAATTTGCAAATCTTTTAAAATTGCAAAATAGAGATGAACATTTGTTTGCTTATTGCAAACACTTAACGGCTCTTCATTCGGACCTTAACCAAAGGTTTGAAGACATTCTTCATTTGGATATTCTCGGCTGGGTGTTGAACCCTTTTGCAAGTAGTCAAACCTATAGCACAAATGCAAATGAATACATACTAATACAGGAGCACCTTATTGAATTATTCACAAACTAAGAGCTGCAACCATTGTTTAAACAAGGATACTACAATTTCTGGGTACAAAAACAAATTCAAATTCTATATCCATCATTATTGTACAGAAGCTTTTGATTACTTTTCCGTCGTCCTATTTTGTAGAACGTGGATTCAGTGCCGTTATGAGCCTCGTCACAAAAACTAGAAGTTAAAAACTAGAACCGACTAGAAGTTAGTAAAACATCAAACTGAAACCCTTTAAGTTTAATAAAGTTTAATAATTTAACATCTTTACTGGAAAGACAATCACTAAGTTTCATTTTAAAAATGAAGGAAGAACGTTAAGAATAATGTTAGAATCAGAGAAGATACGGAGAACTTCCATTGATAAAAAAACAACGAGTATTGGATTAATGTTAAATAATTTTACGAATTGTTTACAAGTATATGTTGAATGATTTATAAAAAATTTGATTTTGAATATTATTTCTATTATAAAATGTTTTAAATTTTTAAAATATTTTATTATTTTTTAAAAAATGTTTATTATAGTAGAAGAAACATTTTATATTTAATATTAATGTAAAAATTTAAAACTTATTTAAATATTTATTACAATATTTAATTAAGATACAATTTGTCTAAATATATAAATTAATTCATATTATTTTAGTTGGTTTTCGTACTTGAAGATAGCAGTTAACTGATAAAAATATATCGTACGAGTGTTTGAATGGCGCTTTCTTTTAACAATAATAATAATAATAATAATAATAATAATAATAATAATAATAATAATAATAATAATAATAATAATAATAATAATAATAATAATAATAATAATAATAATAATAATAATAATAATAAATATAATAATAATAATAATAATAATAAATATAAATATAATAATAATAAAAATAATAATAATAATAATAATAAATATAATAATAATGATAATAATAATAATAATAATAATAATAATAATAATAATAATAATAATAATAAGTCGAGTCACCGATAAAATCTGTCTTGGGGCAGCTTGAATGTGTGAATGTGTATGTGGGAAATGCTCTGCATGTAACTTAATTAGTAATTTCACTTGAAAAAAGCTGTGCCGAAAATTCGTCAAATTTTGTAGAATATATTATGACACATATAAAGAAATCAAAGGTGAAAAACAAAAAAAGTCTTTATAATAATAATAATTATTCTGTATCTGAAATTATGGTTAATGATCAAGGAAACAGCACAACAACCAGTTAAGTTGCTTTTACAGATAAAGAACGATTGATTGGGTATGCTACAAAAGATCCAAATACGAGGAACCCAAACAATACGATAATAAAAATAAATAAAAATACAATAAACATCCAATAAAAATAATAAAAATAATAATAATAATAATAATAATAATAATAATAATAATAATAATAATAATAATAATAATAATAATAATAAAAAATAATAATAATAATAATAATAATAATAATAATAATAATAATAATAATAATACTAATAATAATAATAAAATAGCAAATACAAAAATTATTAATTTGAAAGTTTATAAATTCTATTGAAAACAGCTTAGTAATATTTAGTAATATTTCAATGACTTTTATCGGTTTCTTTATATTAAATAGACGCCATTTTTATATTGTTTACAGAGCCGTCTTACCCATTGGGCTATGTATACAAAAAATTAAAATTTTCAATATTTCACTTCTTTTAATATTTATTTTTGTAAATAAAAAATCTGAAAACATTGTTTTAATGCGTTTGATAATTTTTAACCAGAGGCTGCGAAATAAAAAATGCCACTGATGGTTTATTGTCATCAAGACAGAAAAAACAAAACATTAATTTGGTTGAAAAAATTTCATCTTAAAAAATTACACTTAAAATTTTATTGTAAAAAATTATAACTTAAAATTACAATAAAAATTACATTTAAAAAAATTACAATAAAAAATTAACATTAAAAATTATATATTAAAATATTTTTCAAAAATTCGCTAGAAAAATTGAAAAAATAATTTTTGAAATCATTGCACCAAAATTTTGAATTCGAAAAATAACTTCAAAAAAAAATTTATCAAAAAAAAGATGCGCACACAAAAATTAATTATCTTGATTACATAATTATGTAATCAAGATAATTAGAGATTAATTACGTAATTACGTAACTTAATCCGTCGCTGGTAGGGGGAGGGATTAGGGTGTAGACAGCCACTAACTAATTACTGGTGTCCAATGTTGTAATGGCTAAACTGGAAGACATTCAAAAATGCATGGAAGGGTCAAAAGGAAAAGAACGTAAGAGAAAAATCAACCTTCTGCCCGGAAAAGCATTTCTCTGTCCTATTTTGCTACGCCAAAAGGGCAAGATAGTGACGGAGCGGTAAGCGTTACCAGTGATGACAACAAGTCTGCAGAAGATGAAACTTATGATGAAATTTCCCAAGCCCACAAGCAACCCGTCCAATTTTCACAAAACCCCAGGACCTTCAAAATTCAAGAAACCATTGTTAGGTTGCACCAGCCACTAACAAATTCTCAAGAAACCATCATGCTCTGTAGACTAAGTTATCTGTTTATGATGTTAAGATCATTTGGAAAGTTTTCAGTATCCATTCATATGGGATTTTATAAGTTTTGTAATTTTACCGAACTTACCCTTTCAGGGATGATTTCGGTAGAGAATTATATTCGTGTATATTTCGGAAATAAAATTAGAGATTTCTGTTCTTTAAGGCAGGATACCATTCTACCAAAGTACTTCCCATTAATAGTAAAACTTGCTCGAAATCAGAAATGATAAACTATAATTTTATTAACGAACTCATCCCAATTGACAGTAAATAATAATATTTAAACAAAAATCACTATAGTAAAAGATTTACTAGGAAAATAAAAAAAGTAAAAAAAAATATAAATATAAATGGAAAAATTACAACTTAAATGCAAAAATTCAGCTGAATAAATTGGAATTTTGATATAAACCCGAAAGAAATCAGAGAAAATCAGACACAAGAAAGTATTAAATCAATGCTTGTTAGAAATATTATAATTCAACAAATAATACCATGAAGATCACCTGTATTATTAACACTGCACTATTTAGTATCTAAGCACTGAATGAATGACTTAAATTTATTTAGGCAAGTTAGTGAAAGAAACTAGATATCTATTTTTCCTATTATTGTGAGGCTGAACGTTTTAATAAACTCTAACTTACCAAAATTACCGAACTCCTACTTTATATTAAAATTCATCTTAAGACAAATTTATTACAAGAAGTTATTAAGGTATTTGAAATAAAAGTTACATACAGAGCATTCCCCACATACACATTACCACATCCAAGCTGCCGCAAGACAGATTTTACTGGTGACTCAACTGGACTTTAGAATTTTTTTGGACATAAACGCCTTCTTAAACTTTATCAACACTTACCAATATTTCTCGGTGTTCATGATACAGATTTATTATCCAAATTGACTATAACTGCTGTAATAAAAGAAAGAATACGATTCCTCTTATAATTTATTGAATCATGGCAAATTATAATAAACTGGGCGTGGGACAAAATTTTGTTTAAATATTTGCCTCGGGTTGAGCTACAAATTGAAACTCCATTTAAAGCATATATTTTGATGTGAATAAAATTTGCAAATATGAATGAAATTTTAATCAGTAATTAGTATTTGTTTTAAATTGAAATGTTTTTTTCATTTGAAACTTCTGCCTGTTGTTGTTTGTCATTTACATTGTACTCATGAAAAATCCATCGTGCATTTGTATGAAAATATTACAAGAAAGCAAGAAAATATATAAGCTCATGAAAGGACCTCGATTAGACTTTGTGTACAAGAATTGAACATAGAAGAACTATGGAGGAAATCCAATATTTCATCTAAAGCAGTTATTCCCGAACAGTTTTAGACAACCGCCCACCTTGTAAGACCAAATTCTTTTACCCCCCTCATTATAACAGTTTTTCTCCTTCAAGCCTACTACCCCAAGACTGCTTGAAAACCCCAATTTGCCTATTAAACCACTACATCCCTCTAGAAAGTATCAGTGCTCATTGGAGGGAGTCTACCATCAACTTTGTCAACCATCGATCTAAAGTAACTATAATAAATGTTTAAGTAATGGCAGAGGCTAACCTACTCCCAATTTTGAGATTTTATCAATTCTTTGGGAACCTACTCAGAGAGTAAGATATAAAGTAATAGCGGACGGAAAAGGAACCCTATTTTTCTAATTTATATGTGGCAATGCCGTGATTATGCTACGAGAAGCTGTCATTAATTATTTTCCAAAAAAGACAAATATTATGGACAGTCATTAATTTCAAAGTTATATTTTTCATTAATTTTACATTTCCTAAAAGATTTTTTAAAAATATTTTATACTTTTTAAGGCTATTATTATTTTCTATGAAATTAAACTATAGTATTTATTATGAATTTTATAAATAATCAGCTTTATTACATTTTTATTCAATTAGATGTTTTTAAAGCTCTTTTATAATTTATTTTATGTGATTGCAGTTATTTTCTCCACGTTCCGTGACTTCGATCAATATTTTTTTTATCAATTTCTGAATACCTAAAATTTCGTTTTTAATGCTTTTCTTTTACATTTTCCATAATTTCTAAAAACGTTTTAAATTGGAATTTTATTAAATAAATTATAATTTAAATTTCTTCTCTTTGCTCCTCTCGAACTCTGAAATGCGATGAAACACTAAAAATATCCCCCAAATTACATATGCTTATAATTAAAAATGAGTTTACACATAACAATCGTGCCTTTTGTGTTTCTATTGTTGATTATAAGGTTGTTGTGAGTAGTGTATGCATTTTATTTTTTCACTAATATTATTTATCTGCATTTCTATAGGAAATGCCCTTAATTTAAGCTGGTCGCCTTTATTTTTTGTTTTTATTTCAAGTAGATTGGCCTATTTTTTCTACATGTAAATTGATTATACCTTATGGTAAGCCTTAATTTGTGACTAAACGTACCGTAATTAGAGAAAGTAACCCATACTGCTTACATTCAAAGGTCGTATCCTCCTATCTATAATGGTAATATAATTTTATCTTATTACCTAATTGATACCAACAGCTACGATTGAGATGCCAAATGAAAAAAAACGGATGGAAGCTTACTATATTGGAGAAACTTACCTAAAGAAATCTGTTATGAGAATTAGGCCTATTTGATCAATTCCCTAAATAAAAAGCATAAAATCTGATACAAATGATACATAATTAATTAAATCAAAAAGGAAATTATTCTCAAAGCGCGCTCACCAAATAACTAAAAATGTGACCCATCATCCGTCAGGAAGGGACTCCAATCCAACAATAATTCCCTTAGAAATAATGAGAAAATTACAAACCCATTTGATCTCTAACTCTTAACAATAAGATGACAAACACAAACGAAATTGTTGAACACTCATTTTAAATAATTTCGCTTAATTCGGAAAAAAGTAAAACAAAACTCACCAACAAAGGATTGTTTGTTTATTCGATGTGTTTCATCAGGATCATTCACGAGTCGTATTTCGGATGTTGGTAGATTAGAGGCGACGGTGATTGTAAGATCCTGACAAATGAGTTTGAGACAAAATAGTATTCAATTAATGAAATACATTGTTTCTACCTGCACATCAAACGGAAAATGATTCAATTCGAGATTCTCCAAAAATACTCCAGACACTCGCCTTTTCTCGCATAGGAACGCATGGTTAAACTCATTGAATGTAATCATGTGGTACACATGTTCTTTGGCTTCTCCGATAGTATTTTCAATGTACAATTTGGGACTCCATGAATTTGCCCAATCATATTTCTGGAGAGAGATTAAAATACAAATGTTCACATAATAAAAATAATAATAATAATAATAATAATAATAATAATAATAATAATAATAATAATAATAATAATAATAATAATAATAATAATAATAATAATAATAATAATAATAATAATAATAATAATAATAATAATAATAATAATAATAATAATAAAAATAAAAATAATAATAATAATATATAATAATAATAATAATAATAATAATAATAATAATAATAATAATAATAATAATAATAATAATAATAATAATAATAATAATAATAATAATAAAAATAATAAAAATAATAATAATAATAATAATAATAATAATAATAATAATAAAAATAATAATAATAATAATAATAATAATAATAAAAATAATAATAAGAATGTGAGTTATTTAGGGTTTACAATAATTAAAAAACGTAAAATTTATTAAACACAAATAACTAACAAAACAACAATTATTCACAACTTCTATTATAAATAAAGAATAAAATTCTAATACTTTTGTTTGTTAAATGAATGCTCGAAATTGTAGTTTTGAAAATTTTGACGTGATTTGAAAAAAAACAATATTGGTAAAAGGGAAGGAAAACCATAATTACTTTGATAATTTGAAAATGAATTGCTTCTTAAAGATAAAATGTTATTATTTCATGTTAGAAATGACAATAAATTAGAACAAAAAAATGCTTTTTAAATGATTTATTAAATTTCGGAAATTCCGATATTTAAACAAATTTGTTTTTATATTTTCATTATAATTTAATTTTTATAAAATCTAATTTTAAATAATTTTATGAATATTCAATCACAACAAACTTATTAATTGACTAGGTTTTATTTGAAAGCTCTTTTCTCTGTGCTCAATTAATATCTAACGATGATGCGTATTTGCGACATTAGCAGAACGAGTTTACATCCTTTAAAAACTCAAAATAACGAAATATATGCAACAGAAACAGTTAACAGGTTAAACTTGATCACTTGTGCTCGAATATCCTCATTTTTATTAATTAAAATGCCCTTCGAATGAGATATTAACGAATCAAATCAAAAGAAAGGTAACATAACAATAGCACACACAAACACAAATATTCAAACAAAATAAAACATTTTTTCAAAGTTAATCAAGTTTTAAAATTTAAAAAAAATTTGTGAGTGTTATAAATTATATAAAATTGACAAATTGTTGCCACGAATTTATTATGACCGACTTGAGTAAAATACTGAAAGGGAAATAATTTCCATATTCAAAGGGTTTTATAAAACTTTTTAGAAATTATTGTATATAATTGCTTGACTTTTTCTGCCTGAAAGTTTTCAAATACAGACGAAGGGACGCCTTCAATATGGCTACAATCAGTGTTAAGAACTTTACCAATCAATTATAAGTGAAGTCTTAACACTTCATCTACATCAATGTTTTTTCTGGAGAAATTTACCCTAGAGACCTTTTTAGATAGGCAGATAAGGCTGCCTGCGGGACATTTATGCAAAAAGTAAAATATTAAAAAAATTTTATTAGAAAATAATACACTTAATCTCCTGCCACATCCAATTCAATAAAGAATAACTTACCAAGGTTTCTGTTTGATTATCCAACATTGGTTCCCTCCATTTTGATTTGATGAGGACATCAGCCGCGTACTGCTCTTTGATCGTGTCTATTTCCCCAATTTTCAGGAAAACCACGCAAACATAAACTTGATGCTAAATGTAAATAAATAGTCTTATTCAGAATATCAATTAGTATTTATTATTAAATACATTTTACAATATATATGTAGACAGTTTTCATGTCATCATTAGGTAGGGTGGAAAAACTATAGATATATTAGGTTTGATAAACAAAATATAGAACTTTAATTAATTTAAAATTTTTAAAATAAATTTTTAATTTAAACAATTTTTAAATCAAATATATTTTAAAAATGTTTTAAAAGATGTTATTATAATTTTTTTTATTTTAACTTTATTTTTACCAAGCAATCTATAAATTGTAAAAACTTAAAAACATAATTTATTAACCTTACAATTCAATCCATTTGAAAACAACATCAAAAACTCACAGACCCTCATATTAGAATATTTTTGGCGAGACAATATAAACAAGTCTGTTAATGAGCACAAACAAATCGTAGATAATGATGGAGAATATATTATTGATTAATTTGTTGTTATAATTATTGTTTTCTTAAATAAATCTTATTAACAAAAAATGCCGAAATTTATTAACAACATTATACAATTTAAAAAATTACACATACCTATTTCAGTGATAAAGTCATTATTGTGCTTACTAATATTGGCCAATCCCTGCGGTTGATCATTTTCAAGAACTCGAGTACAGAGATGACGGGAAGTCTTTCCAATGTATGTGGCATTAAACCCATTAGATGCAAATTGATAAACAAGATTTGAACACAATCAACCGGAGTTTTAAACTTATTAGTAAATATATTGTGTACTTTACACAAATTAAACACGATTTTATAATCTAAGTTGCCCAACTATAAAATTTTGTGAGCATGGTAATACCATTACAAATTTATGCTCATTGTCTATTAATGTTACTTTCATCACCAACGAATTTAATAAAACTAGTCAAAATACATTCAGACATTCTCAATCATAAATTTATCAACCACTTCTTTTACCATCATAATAAAAATGATTTCTAGTTATTGATTGATGTTATTTTTATAAGGACTTTTTTTGTTTTTCACCTCTGATTTCTTTATAAGTGACATAATATTTTTATTAATATTATTTTTTATTATTAATATTATTTAATCTAGGATTCAGAAAAAAAATAAACAGAGTCGATTGCCATTCAGAAATAAAACGATATTCTAAACAATTAAATCATAAAGATCTAGCTGAGCAGAAATCATATAAAGATGGATAAACAAAGTAAAGTATCATTATAAAATGTATGAAAAATGACAATTATGGGAATGGAATGAAAATGTCGGCAAGATCAAACCGCTAGACACGATAAGGGGGTAGACACTAACTTATAGAGCAGCATCAACATTTTGGGAAATATTTTTATTATTATGAGAACTTAAATGTTGACTTATGAAAAAAAGATTTTTAATTTTTTGATTTGATGTAAATTTGTTGTAAATCATAAATAATTTTCCAAAATCATAATAAAAATATTTTATAGGACTAATGAAATAATTTTGATAAACCCATTTACGCCTTGTGAGGTGTGAAAAAATCAACATTGAGCATGTAAATTTTCCAAAACGTTCACAACTGGGTCTCATGAGCCCCCTAGAGCTAACCCTCACTGAAAGGACTAAAATGAATAATTAAAATATGGTGGCTCTCTACTATATTATAATTAAACTATAATTTTAATAAAAGTTGAGTTAATAAAAATATAGTTTTTTATTTCAAAATTACATTTATAAAGTAAAACTAAATTTTTAGAAAGCTAACAATGCAAATACGCAAGCTCAAACTCGCTCATCGGCCATTCTTAAAAATTTTGGTTTTATAATTGTCTTTGGTAAGATTTGACTTTGGATTGAGTCCACGCGTCCTTTTGCTCAAAATAATTCAGAATCCAACAATTGACAATATTTATTTCAAATTACTAAAATACACAATCAATCTCAATATACAGACTGGAATTGATCAATGGATTTCAACCAGTGCTTATCATGGAAACGAATTATAACGATTTGCAAAAATTTCATCAATGATTAAATACTGTAATTAACAGTACGTAACAGTCATGGTCATTATTTGATTTTAATTATTTCAAATTTTGTTATTTTATTAACAAATATTTCATTTTAGACTTATTATATGTCTAGAAATAATTATATTCCAAGAAAATTGTCCTCATAATAAATTTAATTTTCATTAAACTCTCGGCATAATAAAGGTTACCCATTCCTGATATTGCCTTTATTATATTAAGGGTCCATAAATTATGATTACAAAATAGTGAAATGTGGTCGAAGAAGTTTAACATATGTTAACATGTAGGAAAAGGGAGTTAATAATAAATTGACGTCAACAATGTTACTTCTTACAGTCAATTTAATAAAATTAAAAAGAGGAAATAAATAGGGAGATCATTGACATAAAAGCTCTTGACATTAAAGGAAGCCATCTTCAAAAAATAAAAATATCAATAGAAAAATAGAAATAGAATAAATTTTCTCATGTTCTAAACCTATAATAGCACTGTTATAAGAACTTCTTTTGATTTTCACCTCTAATTTCTTTTCATTTTAATATTTGACTATGTATCAGTACTAATTACGATCTTTTATTTATATTCACCAATTTTTGGCACAGCGTTTTTCAAGTGAAAAAAAATAACAATATTTAAAATATTGGTAATTTAATTTATTAAATTCATTAAATGATATATTTAAAATTTAAAATGTTTAAAAATATTTAAAATAAAATAATATTTAAAATAAATAATTTTCGTTGTTTATTAGATCAAGAATGGATAAACCATACTGTCACCAGTTATCAGGGTTGGTGTCAGAGTATTTCGCACCTAGGCGAACCTGTCACACTGAGCCACCACGCCCACTGCAACTAATTATTTAATTAATATTAACTTAGATTTCGAATCCGTAAACTTTTTTATAATTTTTAAAGTGGTATCAGATCGAGAATTAAAAGTTAGGAAGATTGACATAAATAACTTTTTGAAAACATAAAAGTTGAGAATGACAAATCCGTCAACTTTTTTAAAAGCATTAAATTATTTAATTTAATTTGCAATATTTATATTATATTTACACGTCAGTTTTAGATTTCTATATTGCGGTATTTGTCCGAGAGCGGTAGTATAAGTAAGTAAGTAAATAGTGTTAATGATAAAATAGGAAAGAAACTTTATGTCAAATTTTTGCAGAGAATCCTGACATACAGAAAATTGTAGATCCGAAAGAAAGCTGCCAGAGCAAAAATTGAAGAAATGTCTGCCTTGAGGCAGAAAATTTGCTAACAAAAGATTAGTGCAAAAACCATATAAGAACGGATTTATTATTATCAATATATTAATCTTTAATTTTTTATTTTGCTACCAGTTCATACTTTTCTTCCACAAGGTTTTATATTTATATTTTAATTAATTTTTAATATATTTCTCCTAATTAAAATATTAGTGTTTTACGTGCTTGCATTTGAGTTTTTGCATTTATAAATTTATTTGTACATTTAAGTAATAATAATTCTATAAAACGGTGATTACTTGATATAAGCATAAATTAAGATACCAGATACGTGAATAATAATAAAAGCAATTGCTGCAGACTAATAATTATATAGATAAAAGTTTTTATTATAATTATTATTATTATTATTATTATTATTATTATTATTATTATTATTATATTATATTTATTATTATTATTATTGTCATTATTATTATTATTATTATTATTATTATTATTATTATTATTATTATTATTATTATTATTATTATTATTATTATTATTATTAATATTGTTATAGTGAAGGAAGTTTAGTATCCTGATAAGGTAAAGCAAGCATTGTTCAATGCCTTCTATTTTCATAATCTTTTTATAATTAGTCTTTAATTTCACTAGTAAGTTTAACAAAACAATAGCAAATGCTCTTAGAGCATTCATAAAAGAATAAATATCCTTTATTTACAAATAATTTCACTTTGTTTTCAGCCAAAACGCATTAGCTGAGCCGTTTATCTTGCTTAGGAAAAAGGCGAACGAGGTAGATATAACAAAAAATATAAGTGACAAGGAAAAGGATTTTATAAAATATAACATCTGCAAAACTTTTACAACTACTAATTACAATAATAATAATAATAATAATAATAATAATAATAATAATAATAATAATAAAAAAAAAAAAAAAAAAAAAAAAAAAAAAAAAAAAAAATAATAATAATAATAATAATAATAATAATAATAATAATAATAATAATAATAATAATAATAATAATAATAATAATAATAATAATAATAATAATAATAATAATAATAATAATAATAATAATAATAATAATAATAATAATAATAATAATAATAATAATAATAATAATAATAATAATAATAATAATAATAATAATAATAATAATAATAATAATAATAATAATAATGATAATTAATGATAATATAAATTTGGCAACGATTTAATTAAAAGATAACCCCAATAAAAAACTCTTCGTACGATATATTTCGACAGCATAACTGTCATCTTAAGGTCCACAAAACCAACTAAAAATATTATGAATTAACTTTTAATTTAAACAAATTATTTTTTTATATTAATTTAATTTTGTAATAAATAAACATTTAAAAAACATATTCAAATACTTTTAACTAATTTAAAATGCTATTTATATAAATATTATAATTTTTATCTATATTATAATTTTTTAAAAAATAATGTAATTTACAAATTTAATTATTTTATTAATATAAAAACAAGTTTTTGTAAAAAACAACACACAAATATGATTTAACATACTTAAACTATTTAAAAACATTCGTAGTCACAGCACTTTGCACATTCATCTTTGGATCCAATGACCTTATCAGCAATGCTTCACATATCACGCGTTCCAAATAATTATTAAAACTTTTCAACAAAATTCTAAAATCAGACATTCCTATTTCACTTTTACAGCCTCTATTGTGCTCACTAATATTGGTCAAACCCTTCAATCGACACTGCTCTAGAACTCGAGTACAGAGATGACGGGAAGTCTCTCCAATGTATGTGGCATTACACCCATTACATGTAAATTGATAAACGAGATCAGAACACAATCCAACCGGAGTTTTTGATTTATTAATAAACATATTGCGTACCTTACACGAATTAGAGACGATCTTATACTCTAAATTTCCCATCTGTTTACTTAACCTCCTTTTATAATTTGTAAAACCTTCAGAGTACGGCAATACTAACACATATTTAGGTTCAATTTTTTTATATCCATTTTTACTATTATTTAGATCAACACTCAATTCACACTCATTTGTAGAATTACACTCAGACTTTCCAAAACATGGATTCTTAGGATTTTTAATCAATTTATCAACAGTCACTTTTATCATCAACAATAAAAATGATTTAGAATATCCATTCTTTATCAACAACTCAACGAATTTATCAACACTTTTTACCGAATTAGCAAAAGTAGAAGATAAAGACCATGAACGATAAATCAATCCTTTCACCATATTTCTCTTATACTTAAATTCACAAAAGTTTTCTGGAGAAGTATAAAGACCAGTATCAGTTGGTTTTCTATAAATCTCTGTCTCATAACGTTTATCATAATAATAATAATAATAATAATAATAATAATAATAATAATAATAATAATAATAATAATAATAATAATAATAATAATAATAATAATAATAATAATAATAATAATAATAATAATAATAATAATAATAATAATAATAAAATAATAATAATAATAATAATAATAATAATAATAAAATAATAATAATAATAATAATAATAATAATAATAATAAAATAATAATAATAATAATAATAATAATAATAATAATAATAATAATAATAATAATAATAATAATAATAATAATAATAATAATAATAATAATAGCTTTAATTATTATTTGTATTTCGAATCACTACACAATAGTAACTTACCAGATAACTATAGAGGTATTAAAAAATATGCATAAAAAGCTACTGAAAATAACGATTTAATATTTGTATATTTGTATATTTTTAATATTTGTATAAAATTAAAATGTATAAAAGTACATATTTTAATTATATGGAAAGCAAAAGCAGAATTCACCAAAATATGTATGATAAATATAATAATAAAAAAGGAAAACGACAAAATAACAAATTGAGATGAATAAAAAATATTTTCTCCAAGATTTATCAATGCTTGAAATGGGTAATTAAGCAAGTAATCTTTCAATTAGTTCTTGTGTAATACATTGACAACGAAATTCTTTACTGTCTCGAACTCACCTCTCTAGCTCACCTATGATATTTCCAGACAAGCATAATTGTAGGAATAATGTATACATTTTCCTCTTCTCAACAACCTTATTTTATACACTGTATCATTATATACAATGTAAATGGCAGAAAAATACAATAATAGCAATGCACAGTCCATATAGAGAATAGACCTATGTACACGATGCTTCTACTTATGGCATGAAATTTATTATTTTGGTGTGTCGTTTCCGGAATATCCTCGAAAACAGCTTTGATTTATATTAAGTCATGTCTTTTCACAATAAATTGGTATCACCTAATATAACAAAAATGAACAGCTCGCGGCTTGCGACTCACCAATGGAGTCCATCAACAACCCGGCCTTTGTTAGTTAAATTGAAAAATGTTTATATTCAAAACTTTGACTAATCATTTCCGTAGGAAACCTACTAATTTAGTAATGCTTATTCGACCAATTGATTTCCAATTAAATCAGCAATGCACTATTTTTTGCGGCCAGAAAATCGGTGGAAATTTTAAAATTATTACATTTATTAAAAATATTTTGAAATAATTTAATAATTTTTACTTGCAAAAACAGTAATTACCTAAAAATACCGTGTGTAATGCCTGCAAAATTAAATTTTTGATTAATTTTATTAAATCTTGATTAAATTACAAATAAGTTATTAAAATAACACACTTTTGTTTAAAAATTGGCATTTTTAACATGATCGCCACCCTTTTCAACTTAAAACTTTACATACAACTCATGAAAATCTTCAACCATTTATCGATGATTTTTCACATCAAAATTCAACCAATGAAATTACTGTTTTATTAAATACTCGTTTCCACATCTTCAAGTCACCTCAAAACTAAACCAACTGATTTCAAAATCCAAACTGTTGGAACTTATTCAGATAAAAATTATTGTTTTCTCTTTAAAACATTTATAATATCGTCATTTCTCAACTCGATTCAACTACTAACACTATCATACTTGAAAAAACGCAAACTTTTGATATCGAATGCTTTGTGACCAACTGACAAACAAACGAATACAATGTTCAAATGATCAAATCAGACTATTAGATTTATTTTGAATATATTTTGGATGTTATTGTTGTGTCCCAACAAATATTATTATAATATTTTATATATTATAAATTAAACTTTTACAAATTAAAGTTAAATAATAACATAAATGCATTTTATTTGATGACATTATTGTTTTATTTACAATTAAAACATTAGTGAAAATATGTCAGCAGGAAAACAATTGAAAAAGTGAAAATTAGAAGAAAGTAAATTGTATTTCAAGTCCAATTGATAATCAAATTTTGTTTTATGTTTAATTTGTACAGCAACGGTTAGTGTTCTAAAGAAATATAACTTTAAACGACATTTCGAAAGCAAACATCTTAATTTCAATCAAAACAATTTCGGTAAGATAAGAAAATTTAAAAAAATCACTTCATGGTTCAAGAGATTTAATGGTTTTATAAAGTTTTGGTATTGCTAATTTAGTAGCCAAATCACCAATAACTTTCACCAATGCTGTTTGCCTGATACAAATGACAACACAACGGCATGTTACCAATATACACTATTTCTAAATTGAAATTGCTATAAACCGACAATTTGTTCGTCATATTCACCAGAGATTTTTGTGGTTAGAATGAAAATACATTATAACACAATTAGATATAACCGGATCTATTTTACATTTGTCCAGTGGATCTGACTACATGCCACTAAAAATTATGTGTTTATTAATCGGGCAGTGTAGACAATTATGATAATGGTGCATCAAACGGATTTGCAAACAAATTTTCCACAATATTTAGCAATTGTTTAAAGTTTTCATTAGCTATTGATAAAACAACAGTTATTACTTCAACAGCTCATATGTGTAACATCAGAATTTGAAATATCCGAAGAACATATCAATCTTACCCAATGATAGGTCACACAAATGGTCAGACTTATTGCAAGCATTTGCTATGTAGTCTTGAAAACTATGTTGTAATATATTGTAAAATTTCATTATATTCTCGCTACTCACTGTTGATTTGATATTGCGGTCTAAAGCGCTAAAAGGTTCTACACCAACTCTATTGCCATGAAAAAATTAGTTACATCATCAGTTGTGAGGAAATGCGCTAAGATCAAAAAGATGGGAGGAAATCTAATCCTTTCAACTATGTTAATTTGTACATTTATAGTAGTAAGAAAGGAAATAAATTTTCAAAAAAAACTGTTATTATGTATAAAATATCTGATATTCTTGTTTGTTTATTTTTAGAAATAACAATGGAACCAATAACATTGAAAAATACATTTTTTATTTAAATAAACTTCTTTTTCTTCCGACAAAATAACATCACCACCTTCAATATAAAAGTTTCATTTTTTTCCTAAGCTTGATATTTGTAAATTTTTCATTAGTCTTTTTCGTTAAAATTTTTAAAATTTTAAAAATAAAAATATAAAATTATTTTAAAAATTATAAATTTTACAATTTTAATATTTTTTTCACATTTTAAAAACTCACAACTACATTACTGTTTGAAATCAAACAAAATTATTATCTACATTTAATTAATAAAATTAATTTTAAATAATTTTAATTTAATATATTTTCCACATTAAAATTGCTAAATTTGATAAAATAATTTACAGAAAAAATTCAAAAATTCAGTCAACAAAAAATCCCAAATCACTGAATTGAAATCAAAAAGGATATTTTGCAGAATGTCAAAGAAAACAATTTTGTTTCAAGGCAAATTCTACTGTTAGGAAGGTTGGGAAATTAATGAGCGAAAAAGATTAAAAAAGTAGCTGGAAATTTGTGCCCTGTCAGCCGATATTTACATTTGTTATCGAATCTCGAAATGTCAAAGACGAATTCGGAAAGGAAAATTGGAAAATATTGATAACAATAATGTAATTAATATCATTATATTTATAATGATAATAATAATAATTAGTTATAATTTATTTTTAGAGATGTCAGGAATTCTAATAATTCCAAATATCAGTTTAGACAAAACATTTGTCTATTGTCAAAAATGAAATGAAAATAAAGGAAATTGAGAAAAGATCAGTCGTGAAAACGATGAAAGTGATGATTTATAATCTATCCACTGTAGGATATAATTTTATAATTTCTAATACTCCACAGTTGATAGATTATAAATAAAAAAAACTTTCATCGTTTTCACAACTGATCTTTTCTCAATTTCATTTATCTTCATTTCATTTTCAAAATAAATATAGTATTTTAAAGATTTTTAAAGATTTTAAATGTTTTATTTAATAAATGTTTTCTCATTTATCAAATGTTTTTATCTTATTAAGTTTTATTTGTATTATATTTTAGCTGTGATAATGTTAAGGTTTAATTGGTATACAATTACATTAAATTTTTGTGAAAATTTAATAGTTTTTATGATCTCAAGTTGTAATTAATTATTATTATTATTAAAATAAAAAATCTATATAGTTTATAAATTGAATTAACTAAATAGTTTTAAATATATGACTTACTTAAATAGGCTAGATAATTTTAAAAATTAAAAAACTATATATATATTTAAAACTATATATATATATATATATATATATATCTATAATAAATAAATGAAATACATTTTTTAAATACATGAACTACCTATTTGAGCTTAAAATAACCTTGACTTACTTATATGACCTTAAATAAGAATATGACCTACTTTTTTGGCATTGACCCACTTTAATTTTTTATTATCCTAATATTTTTTTTGGGGGCGGGAGTTTTTGACTTATATATAATGAACGGACATCCTATTACTTGTAGTTTTAGCGAGCTATGTTATCAATGCTTATTACTAACAGCTATGTGTATATTTCTGAATGTTCAAGTTATGTTTTTGATGTAATTGTTTAATGAATTAAACCAAATTCACTAATTTTATTTTAGATGTATAATTGAATTTCTTAATTTTATATTAAATAGTATAGTAATAACAATGATGTAAAAATGATTAGACTATACTATATATATTTAATTTTATCCTAATTAAATTTTATTTTTGAGGCATCATGATCTATTTTAGGTCGAACTATTAGGTTCATACATAAATAACGTTGTATTTTTTTTAACAAAACAAAAGTTAATATTTTCCAATAAACTTTATTAAATCAGTCAACTTTTAAATCCCATTAAAATAGCAACTTCCAGATTTCGATACAAAGAAGGTTTCTCGTTCTGTTTTCACTCCTTCTCTTGTATTAAAAGTTTTGCGTTTTAAATAATTTTGCAGACATAAAAAAAAGTGAAAATCTAAAGGAGCCTTGTCAGGCGAATAAAGCCGAAGCTTTAAAACATCCCAATTTAGCTCCTCGTAGAATGTGGCCACGCATTGTCACGGTGGTAGAAGATTAGTTAAGTTCGTTTTTAACGAGTTCCGAATTAAATTTTTGCAGTTGTTCACAATATCTCTCAGCATTAATTGTTTGGTTATGTTTCAATAACTCGTAATAAAAGATGCCCTTCGTATTCCACCATACACAAAGCAGTAATCTTTTTTGACAAAGTTCTGCCTTGGGAGTGGTTAATGTGACTTGTCCTGGTTTGACCCAGTGTCACTTCATAGTTTCATTATTATAGACAACCCATTTTACATCCTCCGTCACTAGCCGATTCAAAAATTGCTCACGCCTTTGTCTAGCACACAAAGAAACACACGTGGGAACTCGGTCTAATATTTTATTTTATGAATAAAAATTGCGGAAATTGGCCTACATAGTTATTTATTTAAATTATATTTAATAATAATGATAATAATGATAATAATGATAATAATAATAATAATAATAATAATAATAATAATACTACTACTACTACTACTACTACTACTAATAATAATAATAATAATAATAATAATAATAATAATAACAATAATAATAATGATAATAATAATAATAATAATAATAATAATAATAATAATAATAATAATATAAATAATAATAATAATAATAATAATATAAATTATAATAATAATAATATAAATTATAATAATAATAATATAAATTATAATAATAATAATAATATAAATTATAATAATAATATAAATAATAATAATAATAATAATAATAATAATAATAATAATAATAATAATAATAATCGTCATTATATTACAATATATTGCATTACCAAAGTAATTTATCCTAATGTAATTTAATGACTGAATTCAACCATTATAATGTTATTATCATATATTATATTTTATTACATATAAAAAATGTTAAAAATGTTAATTGATTAAAACAAACCAATTTATCCATAGGAGCATTTAGAAAATGTTTAATAAAAAAATTAATCAAATAATCTAGTATTCTTATCATTTATAAAATTTTAATTATTAATTTTGCTAACACGATGATAATATATGAGAAACATATTTCTTTTCTTGATGAAGCCGAAGAATCTCAATGAAAAAAGAGTCATACCTTAATGGAGGTGTCAACATTCAAGCATTTTGAGTCCAATCTATGAAATTTATTGAAAGACTTCATCCTTATACGCTTATTCGCATGATTAAACAAGGTTTCGTTGAT
This sequence comes from Schmidtea mediterranea, assembly GCA_022537955.1. Taxonomy (NCBI): domain Eukaryota; kingdom Metazoa; phylum Platyhelminthes; order Tricladida; family Dugesiidae; genus Schmidtea; species Schmidtea mediterranea. Next base: position 316,615,673 of record CM039679.1, on the reverse strand, counting down.
GATACTAGCTCTGTCGTTGTCGTTAGATTTTGTGGACTCCGATTTCGTATATGATGCATTGCGAATAGATTCAAACTCAATATCCAACCGAGTGTCTTCATCTTCGTCGTTCGGAAGAAATCCAGATGCCGGCAGAAACGGCTGGTGTGAAATAGATTCCGGTTGCAAATGAAGGGGACTGGAATGCGCTTTCAAAAGCCGAGTGGTAATCATGCGTAGCTTTTTTTTCGTATTTATTCTCCTCCCTTACATGAAACGAAAATTCTCAGAGGTATTTTGTAAAACAAAAAAAAGCAAAATTATAAAAACAATACACGAGTTTCCTCGGCACGTAATGCTGACGAATCATCTTCTAGAAGCTGAACTGTTGTTGTTTGTGTGTATGTGTGTATACGTTGTGTGTGTATGTGTTTGTATGTCTGTGAACATTTTATTAATATTAGATTCCTAGACAAATCGAATTACTATTTCCAGTGCCACTGCTTTCATAGAACAATGCATTCATGTTTCAGAGTCGACTTTGTTATTCCTCAACGGTTTTGACATTTCCATAATTCTTTCACTGTCAAATCCAATCGACAATCAACTAATTTTGTCAACAATACAACAAATCTTTAACATTATTTTCTATGACAAATAAAGCAATTTTCCCTTTAAGATTGTAGAATTGTTTTCCTTGGTCGAGTTTTGTCAGAAGAAAAATGGATAAAAAAAAGAATTCGTATATTAGACTACTTATTAATAACAAGTAGTACACGGGGAAGGAAATTAATTAATTTTTTTTGATATTTTTTGAGCTGAATTTATCGAGAATTAAAAATTATGATTTAATAAGTGATTTAATTTTCATTTAAGAAATAATAACAATTAATTTTAAAAAAATTGAAAAAAGTTCTACGAGAATTTGCATCCAAAACTGATGCTTGACAACTGAGTGAATTGAATAATTATCCCAGATCAGGATCTGAGAGAAATCTCAAAATTTATTTGAAATAGTATTTTAAACAATCAGTGTAAATAATAATAATAATAATAATAATAATAATAATAATAATAATAATAATAATAATAATAATAATAATAATAATAATAATAATAATTATTATTATTATTATTATAAGGAAAGATAATAAATAGATATATTATACAATTTAATTTAATTAACCTGTTGAGTAATAATATGCCAAAATTGTAGTTTCGAATGTTTGATGATTGTGTTTGAATATTGTCATGTTTGTGTGTGAAGGTATTCTATTTCAATAATTAGTAAACCAATAAACTCCATTTTCTAAATGTTACAAAATGAAGAGTTTTATAACAGTATGTTTGAGATTTGTCATCCTCTTCTTAACATAGCGACCTCACCAAAACTAAAGATCTTTTTCAAACAACAAAGCAAATCGAGCTCAAACAGAAATTTGGAATTATTTATTCAAAATTAATTATTAACTCAATAGCCTAAGGAATTTCAAGAAATGCTAATGAAAGCCTTTATGTTGGAGAAATTGATTCCTAAATATGAAGTGATAAAGTCAGACTATATTATGTACAAAAGTTGATTTCAAATGCATTTGAGCTAGAGAAGAATAAAGCTGTTTTTTAATATAGAAAAGGAAATCTTGAATTGGGTTTATTTTTATTTTTTATGTAAAATATACTTTTTTTTGTATGTTGTTCATTGGAGGTAGTGTTGTTTGGTTTTTTGGCGGAATCGTGAATTTCAAAATGACTTTGAATGGTTGCTATGTTTGTAGTTGGAATTATTTTAATAAATTAAATTGCTAACAATAAAACGAATTTGTCATATAAAGAAAACATATTTTAAAAATGTTTCATATGATCGATAATAATTTATCCAGTAGTGATTCGGAATCAGAAGAATTTTCAGCGGAAATTATGAAAATTGATATGTATAGAGAAAATGTTTTAAACAATCCTCTTGATTATGATTCTCATTGGAAGTTAATTAATTAAACATTCAGAAAAGATGATTGAAGCAAGAGAATTAAGAGAAACTATGCGTATTTATTATCCATTGTCCCCTGAAATGTGGATTGATTGGATCAATGATGAAACGTCGATTAATTCAGACAAAGATTTCATACGTGCTCTATTCATTCGTGCAATTGAAGATTATAGAAGTGTCGATATGTATGGTTTGAATATTGCCAATTTACGTTAGGATATTTAACTGATAAAGAAGAAATAAAACAATTTTTTGAAGTTGCTATTGCTCACGTTGTGACTCGTTTAAATAAAGGATACTTAATATGAGGGACTTATCTTATTTATGAAAAATCAGCTTTTGTAGATGATGGTAGTAATGAACAAAAGGAACGAATATATAAAATATATTTAAGACAATTATCTCTCTTTTCACTAAGTAATGATGAAACATTAAAAGAATTTCTTGAGTGGAATCAAGAGAATAAGGAATGGGAAAATCAAATCCAACGGAGTGTACTGAAGTTTTTGGAAAGATCAAGAACTTGTTGACAATATTCTGCTGTATAAGTTAACAAAGAATGTGTTAATTATGTCTCTAATATAACGTGATATTGAAAACATGGAAACAAGACAAGAATTAAATTTAAAATTAAACCACATGCTTATTTAAATATCGTAGCTGCTTTAGCAAATGTTGACAAATAAAAGTCTGAAGTGTTAGGCGAAAAGAAGCAGTGGTTAATCTTGATGATAATTTATTATTCACAAATAATCAAAAAGCACAAAGAAAAAATGATTAAAAATGATTAAACAAGAGATAAAATTTTAATATTTTATTATTATTAATAATATAATTTAAGATAAGTAAATAATAAAAAAGCCCTCACTGCAAAGTAATTTTTTCATCAGTATAATAATTATTTTGCAGCAATTGCTTATTGTATTATTTACTTATCTGATATTTTAATTTATGCTGCTACCAAGAAATCACCGTTTTATACTATTAATATAATTATTATTATAATTTTAACTATTATTATAATTCTTCCTTTTCTTCTTCTTCTTCTTCTTCTTCTTTTCTTAATATTATTATTATTATTATTATTATTATTATTATTATTATTATTATTATTATTATTATTATTATTATTATTATTATTGTTATTATTATTATTATTATTATTATTATTATTATTATTATTATTATTATTATTATTATTATTATTATTATTATTATTATTATTATTATTATTATTATTATTAACCAAATATAAGTGAGATGTCATCTAATTTAAACAAAATATTATAATTATATTCTAAAAACTAAATTGCTTCATTATTCCAATAAAAATGCAAGGAAAATAATATTTTTGTCGGCATCATTTTCTAACGGTTTTCTAATTACAGGAAACATGAATCCGTAATTTGTTTGAATCAATTACTTTTTATTGATGTTTGAAACTTTGTAATTAAATTATTTGATAATTGTATTTGATAATCTGCTATTTTAGTAAATTTTCTTAATTTTACATTTTCTATCAAATTTCTTTTTAAAATCTTATAGTCCAAAAATGAGCACAATTTAACAATATTATTTTAGCAGAAAAATAAATATTTAATTTGAATGTGAACGTTTAAAAATGTTTCAACTGTAAATAAATTATTTAGATATTAAATTGCTATATTAGTCTTACTATAAAAATTTAATATTATATTTTATATTAAATTTAAATTAATTGCCATTGAATTATTTGTTAAATTTAACCCATTTTTGCCCAGTGTTCCATTATTAAAACATTTAGTATTTTTACCCCCACTCTATTATGCATAATGCAATAAAAGTTCAGATTGTATCAGTCTACAGCTAGAAAGCGTTCGGATCGTTTTAGCGTATTGTTTTTTTCAGGTTTGAACCTGTATGAGTCAGCAGTGGTTTTTCATTTGCATCAATTAAGTTCAACAGAAAAAAAAATTCGGGCAAAAATGGGTTAAAGTCAACTATTAATAAATTACATTTTATCAATAATAAAATAACGCACATCAATATAATAATTTTTTAAAGAGATATTTGGCTCTCTTTAGTACCACGTAAGAATCTCAATCCATCCCAAAATCAAACTCAACAATTTTATGACCAAATCCCAGAAATAATCCCAAAAGAAATAATAATTGATTGAATTTGTTATTTATTACGTTCTTTTAACACTAGAACGACTAAGCCCGTCAAAATGACGGTTTTTGATATGGTAGAACTAGGTACATCAAATATGCTGATTCTTATCAAAAAACCACAAGTTAGAAATAAAGTATAGAATGTGCATAATTACATAGTTAAAAATGAACAATATATTAATATAAATATTTTTCAAATTCCTGAAATTCAAATCTTATTAAAAACAAGAATTTTTCATAAAGCATATTTAATTGTTTTATTAAAAATATTTAATTTAATTAAATGAAACAGAAAGAAACATAAAATTTTAATTAAAATTGTAAAATTTGCTTCTGCAAATTATGGATGTACAATCAAAATAATTCAGAAGGGCAAAGCAGCAGAAAATATAGTCTGTGATCACAGCATTTCAGCTAAAGAGCAAATTAAAAGACTAAATTATTTTAATTAGTAATTAGTATTAAGATCTGATTCAAAAATTATAAAAATAAATCAACAAATGAAATATAACATATCATTAAAATTATTTTTAAAAGTATTATAAATAATAATGATTAAAGTAATTAAAATAATAATAAAAATAATAATAATAATAATAATAATAATAATAATAATAATAATAATAATAATAATAATAATAATAATAATATAATAATAATAATAATAATAATAATAATAATAATAATAATAATAATAATAATAATAATAATAATAATAATAATAATAATAATAATAATAATAATAATAATAATAATAATAATAATAATTAAAAGATAACCCCAATAAAAAACTTTTCGTACGATAAATTTCGAGAGCATAACTATCATCTTCAGGTACTCAAAACCAACTAAAAATATTATGAATTAACATTTAATTTAAACAAATTATTTTTTATTAATTTAATTTTGTAATAAATAAATATTTATAAAATATATTCAAATAACTTTTAATTAATTTAAAATTTCATTTTTATTATAAATTTTTAAAAAAATTAATGTAATTTAAAATTTTAATTATTTTAATCATATTAAAAAAAGTTTTTTTTTTAAAAAACAATACATAAAGTTTTAATAATTATCGGCAGGTTCATCCTAACTTATTTATATTCATTTTATATACATGTTAGTTGTGGAGAATGGCAGGGTAACATTCAATTCCGGCCGTTAAATTGGCAGGACGTTGACGTGTTGCTTTGTCACAATCCACCCTTCGGTGTCTGCTTAGTCTGGTCAGGCCTTGTTGCACTGATCACGAGGTAGGACACCGTCGGAATTCACCGTGGCGGCCATTGCGATGTTGGTCGGAACGGTAAGAGGGTAAACTGCGTGAAGATCGCCATAATTAAGGGGATAACATTTGTGTAAATGCTTAAGTAAGAAAATCGAATTTTTAATTTAACTCCTGCCGATTATTATATTTTCAAGGGTACGACTAGTGATAGAAATTTAGGTCAACGAAAGTATAAAGTAGGGTTAAATCACGTACATTATTTGATAATCATCGTGGTGGAAAATTAAAATAAAACGACACATTTTGGCATAGATCTGTGAGAGGATAATATAGAGATTTACGAATGGTGGTAACTGTGGCGACCATAGGAAAGCAAATATGAGTTGTTGGACTAAAATAATGACATTATAATAATGCATTCATTTCAATTTACCATAGGCTAACGTTTGTGTGAAACAAGGATTTTTCCATAAAATAAGGGCGGAACGCTGCCCAAATTTTTGAAAAATATTTTAATAAATAAAGAGTAATGATGACAAATTGATATAGGAATTGTAGAAATAGATGAGTATGGACAAGCGTATAGATAGAAAGAGACGTAAGACCTTCCATCGGCAGTCAGGAACCCGAAAGTGAAAATATCATGAGGAGTAGTTCTAGAAATGGAGCTCACCTGCTCATGAATTTTCAGCTGATATATACAGTACCAACATGAGCTTGCTCATGGGTATATAGTGGTAGGATTAAAATTGTGGGGCGTCTGGGTGAGATAGCATAGACCCTAGGAAAAGAAGGTATTTTGATATGGAGGATAAGTTTGAATAAGCTTTGTACAGACTTAAACAAATTAATTACACCCAGTACACCAGCATTTGTCCTACTATATTTAATTAAAAAACAAAAATCAAAATACTAATAAATTTCTTTTCAATTAAACTAATTAATATAGAAATATTTCTAAAGCATTATCAGTCCATAACTTTATCAGTAAAGCAAGGTTTGATATTACAGTACGGCATCATTTTCTTATTAATTTAATGAAAATGTCAAAACGGTCTAGACAAATTCTGATATTGTCACCCCCACCCCAATTCATAACTAAAAGTTCAATTTGGTTTAATTTACGGAAATATGAAATTATTTCTGGAATACATAGTTTGTTGAATTTTATGAGGTGGTCAGTAAAAGAAATTCAAATCACCTTGTTATAATAATAACAATAACAATAAGATGTAATGAGTGTAATGCCACATACATTGGAGAGACTTCCCGTCATCTCTGTACTCGAGTTCTAGAGCATTGTCGATTGAAGGGTTTGACCAATATTAGTGAGCACAATAAAGGCTGTAAAAGTGAAATAGGAATGACTGATTTTAGAATTTTGTTGACAAGTTTTAATAATTATTGGGAACGCGTGATATGTGAAGCATTGCTGATAAGGTCATTGGATCCAAATATTAATATGAAAGATGCAGTGACTATGAATGTTTTTAAATAGTTTGATTATATTAAATCGTGATAAATTGATGTTTGAGAATTGTTTTAAAAAATTTTAAATTTTAATATTATTAAAATCAGGGATGGAAACCGGTTTAAAATAGCGGTTAACCGTTATTTTTATAAATATTTCACTAACCGTAACCGAAACCGAAACCGAAATAATAATTCATAAATAAACCAGTTACCTTTAACCAAAATTCTAAAAAACGGTTAAAATCAAGTAATTTCCCAATTTAAAATGTGTAATACTCAATTTATTTTTATTCTTTTCATTATACGAATTAGTATTTCCTAAAGCTTATGTCATGCTCTTCATAATTATAATTATCCCAATAAACAATTTCAATAAAAAATCTGCTAGTAAAAAGGCGAGATATGACAATTTTGTGGTTATTTATAAAAAAATACAGCTGCAAATTATTGATTTCGAAAAGAGAAAAACACACAAAACATAAAAAAATATAAATGTATAAGTAAGTATACCGAGATTAGTATATTATAAAGTTAGGGAATTACACAGTTCAAATTTAGAACGTCATGTAAGAAGTAAATATCAGGATGAGTATGTTAGGGTTAAGCCTGGGATTACTTGGCGTTTGCCCGAGGAAAGATTATAAATTAAATATTTACTATAAATAGATATTTGTATTTGATAATTACTATAAATATACATATAAGTAATAAATAATTACTATATATATATATATAATTTATATATATAACAGTTACCAGAAAGTTTGATATGAGCGGTAACAGTTCTCTAGGGAAACTGCATTGCCATAATTTCATTAAAATTTGAGAGGGTAGACATTAGGAAAATTTGTTGCCGAGTCTTGGTAGTAATCTATAGCGTAAACTTCGGGTATCCATCCTCTGTTGCTTTTCACCATTGAGCAAAGCTGTATGTAACCAAATGGAATCCAGCTCTCACCACTTAGAAATCTCTGAGGACGGTTGGAAATAACCGATAATCTTTACTTTAGAATCTTGCAGCATTTTTGTGGTATTTTTATAGTTTTATATTTTTGTAAGCTCTTGTAACTCACGAAATTTTATTATTTAAAAATATGTATAAAAATTTCATTTTTAAAAATATTTTAAAAATTGATCGATAAAACTATACTAAAAATTTTATTTAAAAAATTTATCATTTAATTTTGTCGACTCTAAGTTACTTTCAAAATGCTTACCTTATGTAACTTACCTTTTGACCCTCTTTTTATTTTTAAAAAATTCTTACCTTATGTAATTTGCCTAATATAACTGTTTTTAAATTTTTCAGCTTTAAAAATTACCCTTATGTAACTTAACTGTTGGCCCTCTATTTAATTAAAAAAATTCTTACCTAACTTACCATACTTTACTCTAGGCACTTTGATTTACTTTAGGAACCTTAATTTACTTAAATTTATTCTAAAGTACTTAAATTTACTTTAATGAACCTTAATTTACTTAAATGTACTCTAATGTACCCTAATTTACTTTAATATACTTTAATGTACCACAATGAACCTTAATTTACTTAAATGTACTCTAATGTACTTAAATTTACTTTAATATACTCTAATATACCCAAATGTACTTTAATTTTCTTTAGACCCTTTAATTTACTTTAGGTATTTTAACTTATTTTTTTCTAGAGCCTAAATTTGCCTATGAAAATTGTGTGACCAAATATTACAAGTGTTTTTTTACCAATCCTATAAAATACCCCTGACAATTTTTTATCGGTAGGCGATTTGAGCCAATTTTAATTTTATGCTTTTTATCGAGAGTCAAAAATACCCTCTAACTATAGTGTTATTGAAAAGAAAATATTTTGTGGATGAAAAATACCCTCTGTGACCATCGTAGTCGATTCAAGCCAATTTTTATCTTAGGGTTTTATCGAGAGTCAAAAATACCACCTGATTATAGTGTGATTGAAAACATTTAGTGGATGAAAAAAATTTGTCAAAAAAATTGTGCGCACGCAAAAATTAATTATCTCGATTACATAATTATGTAATCAAGGTAATTAGAGATCAATTATGTAATTATGTAATCAAGATAATTAGAGATTAATTACGTAATTATGTAATTAATCCGTCGCAAAGTGGGCGGGGAGGGGTTAGGTTCCAGTAAGCTACTAACTACCTACTTTATTATTATTGCAATGATAACTTGACATAAATATTTAGCATATTACAGAATGCTCAATTTTGTTTTTCCAATTCGAGATTATTTCCACAATTTTAATTTACTCAATTAGAAATATCCTTTGACAAATTTATTTTCCATTTCAATTATAAAAATAGACCTAGAGATAAACAAAATTTCAATTGATTAATTAATTCGACTGGTTCTATGAAAGTATAAAAACAAACAAATAAACAAATAAATCTATTTATATAAAATTATTGATAATAACATTGATTCTAGCTTTTGAAGTTTATTAAAACAAAGATATTCTAGAAATAAAATCAATATATTTTTTTTCATTTTCACAACAATATAAACAAATTATGTTAATTACAAAAATGTTTTATATCGTAATCATTGTTTGTGAAAAAAATAAAAACTTTACTGTCAAAATTTATATCAAAATTATTTTTAATATTTGATGGAAATATTTCTTAAACACGATGTTAAATTTAAATTAATTTATAAAAATAATTTTTATACTATATTAAAACAAATATTGCTGCTTTAAATAAATTTATTTTATAATGTAACCTCACGAACATTTACTGATTAAATAGCCTAAAAAGCTTAATAATGATAATTTCTTCCGTGTTTCAAATAGGCAGTCTGAAAAAATGAGTCCATAAAAGAACTGAATGACATAATTCCGATTTCTGTGAAAGTTTTCCCACCAGATTTCCCTAATGACCTTGGGATTACATTAATAATTAAATGATTTACGTCTAACAATGACGGAACGGAAAGGATTTCACCTCAGAATTGATGATTATGTCGGTCAAATAAAAATTAGGAATTCACTTTAAGAAAAATAATAATTAACAAATTTATTTTTAAAGTAGGGAATAAATATTTACATTCCCCCCCAGAAATGCTGCGGACAGAAATTTTATGAGCTTGTTTGAATGGGCAACTTTTCCATAAAACGGGGCATTTCATGTTCAAAAATGTTTGTTTTTATTGAATCAGTGCAAGAGGAAATGGATTTCTCTAAAATTATTAATTTTAGACAAAATAAATTGCAATTTAAGTCTGCCACTAAAAACTTCTAATAAACTAAGAAATTTTACATTATTTACAAAATAAAATATTTAAAACGATTTTAGGAAGTAATTGGAATATAAAATGAAATGTTATTATTTATTATTAATATAGGTAAACCAATGAAAATTCAATTACTAAAAAATGAATAAAATAAATGTCATCGGTATTTGTTGGAAATCTGATCAATTTAAACCAGTGGCTTTCATGTGATTTAGTAGCTTGGAATGTGATTTCAAATTTTCTAATAGTCACAACAGCATACAACTTTATATAGAAAAAATGCTAAGTAAAACTGAATCTGATTTTAATTAAAAAATAGAAATTAAATTTTAATTAGTTTGATTTACATTAGATTTATCTAGATTCTAGAATAAACATTAATTCTAGTCTAATATTGTCGAAAAATTAATTTTTATTAAAAATGTAAAGTAGAAATTTGTTATTGGTTACATATAAAGATGGGGGATAGAGGGGAATCTTAGAGAGTTATATGAGTGGCAATAAACAAAAAGTGGAAGGAAAGACATACTAAAATAATAAGTTCATATAAGAATATTTCGGGGCCCACACTGATTGGGGCTTTAGCTAATTGTCATTTTAACTCATAGAATAATGCGCCACTGACTTGTGCTAATTAAAATATTGAATGTTTTCAAATTTTCAGTATTTTTTATTGTAAAACTATAACTTGAAATTTCAGCTCTTAGGTCCCTAACAATACTTTTGGCTTAGACCCGACTAGAGATAAATCAAATGAGTATCTACCAGATTTCATAAATCACGGACAATATAACCATACATAAAAATATACAATTAGAAATATTTAGGTTATATATAGAAAATATATAAATTAAGCACAAATTAAGTTCATTTAAAAAAGAAAAGCAAAAATTAATTTTTTGGAGAAAAAAACTACACAACAGACAACAGCCTTATAATTAAAAACACACACAAAAAGCCATAAAGTAGGGTCAAAATTCATTTATTCGAGGAATTTTTAATTTTAAAAATATAGAATTTACGGATATTTCAAACGCTTTATCACATTCCATCTTCCCATTAGTAGGAGAGAAGCAAATCGATTAAATGTAAATTATAATTTACTAAATAAAATTTCAATTTAAAACTTTATTAGAATTTATGGTAAATGTAGAAAAAAAGCATTGGAAAACGTAATTTATAAGTGTAACAATAAATTTAAAGTTAAATATTTTTTTAGTATTCAGAAATTGATAAAAATGGATTGAACAAAGTCACAGAATGGGTAGAAAATTACGACAATCACATGAAAAGAAATTTCTCGAAATTATTAGTGAATTAAAACATTTTAAAAGAGCACTAAATCCTGTATTTTAATAAAAATTTAAGAAATCTTACTAAATCAAAAATAAAGCATAAACGATCTGAAATTCATAATAAATACGAAAGTTTAATTTAAATCAAAATATTATTAACATTAAAAATATAAACACTTTAAAAAATGTAAATTTATGGAAAAATACCTTTCAACTTATAATATGTCCATAATATTTGTCCTTGTTGCCTGTAATTTATGAAAGCTAGTGTTATATTATTTTTGTGTTTTAATAAATTAACTTTCATTTTAAATTACATATGCATCAAATTTTGTCATATTTTGTTTGAATTATTTATTCATTTTTTTGTTTTAAGAAATTATTTTAATCAAATGTATTTTGCTTTACCAAAGCTAAGTGGGTAGAATAAAAATAGTCATGTGGGTCAGCAGAGAACCAGAGGGTCATAGGTTCCCCTTCACTGCTATAGGTATTTTGTAATTATTTGTATTTTTTTGTGAAAATTTTCTTTTTCCCGTTTTGATTTATTATTATAAAAGTAGATTCTGTTTAAGATAATCTAACCTAGATCTATCTGGCAATAAGTGAACAGAAAAGATTAAGACGAATTAAAACTAAGACGGAATTTATAATATAAGAGAAACAAGAGCAGAGGAAATTGGAAATTATATCAATTTAAAAAATTAAATTTCAATTTTTTGTAAATTTCATTCGACTATCAAATTGCTGCTAATCCATTCCTTTACCCCCGTATCAAGATTAGCTGGATACTTATCCTAGCATCGGTAAGTTTTCCAGAAACTAGGGAAAGGAGAGTTGCATTTGTTTAAATTGAAGAATTTTCCAAACAGTTAAATATCAATTTTCATGATTTTTGACAGTAGTAAAAAATAAAAAAATGACTCTATTTTTATTGAAAAACACAATTTCAAATAGTAATAGTAGTATAAAATGAGAGTTTCTTGTTAGCGGCATAAATTCAATGTTAAACAAGCAAATAAATGACAGTATTAGCCTTTGCAATAAAATATGTATTAAATTAAATGAGACAATTTTCGATTATAAGATAATCTTTTTCAATCAATTTCAGTTTGCCATTGGTCTGGATATTGGAATTTATTCAACAATGAAATATCTATGATAAAAAAAAACAAAAAATGAATACCATTAAAACATGAAAAATATCTCACCGAAATCAAACTTTGTCACAATGTTTCGGTTCAATGACCATTGTTAAAATCATAAAATAAAATCAACTCAACTGTGAATTGTAAAAATGATGAGGCCTAATTTATGCAGAAATTTTGACGGTTTTATAAGTAAACAAATGTTTATATTATTCATTATTGAGATAATTTAAATGATAATACATTTCATTAGGACCTGTTTCATTACACACACATACACATATATATATATATATATATATATATAATCTGCTATTTCACCTATTATTATTTATAGTGCCTTATTTTCATAGATGATAAAAGCATGAACTTTTGACTGTTTGTCTTTCTTGATTCAAAACAACCTTAAAAGAAAAGTTTGTTTAAATTAATTTGTGCGTAGGGTTAATATTCTAAATGAAGTGACAGTTTCATCATGTTATGTTATATTAGTTAAAAACAGACTTAGGTGTTGGAACTGCAACAAAAAATATTCAAAAGGTTTCTTTCGGTTTTGCTCCTGCTCTTAGGAAAGTTGATATTTGATGAAATTTTTAAAGTTTAATTTCATAAAAATATTTTAAATTGAATTTAAAATATGTAATTTAAAAATTGAAAAATGAATTATTTTATTTTGTTTAAATAAGAATAATAAAGAGAGATAGTTAATTTTTGATTAAGTTAAAATTTATGGATTTATTTAGTGATTTTAGACTAAGTTACCATAATATGAAAGGCGGAACTCCTAACAATGACTTTATCCGTGTTTTAGTGACAAAATCACTGAAAGACTAAATACTGACTTCGATTACAATTCGATATTTAAAACAACATGGATACACTTTGAAACTCAATATATGGGTTCCGAACTTTTTAACAAAAAAAGAACTAATTGAGCCGTGTTTCCATAGCCATTTATTTCCTCTCACTTCAACAAAACAAACCTTTCTTGGATCAAGTCATAAGTGGAGATGAAAAATGCGTTGTGTATTACGAAATAATAAGAAAATGAAGTTGGAAGCATAGAAGTTAAAGAGCAGAATCTAAATTGCATCCAATAAAAGTATTCTTATGTAACTAATGAGATTGCAGAGTAATAATCTTTTATAGGTTTTTCCACCAGATTAAACATTAACTTTTGAGAAGTAATGTGAGGAACTCGCCAAATTCAATATTGAAACCAAAGCAAAACTTCCGATCCAAAATGAATCAAATTTAACCACGAAAACACTAGAACACATGTTGATCAACAGATACTACAAAATCTTAGGGAGTTAAAATGAAAAATTTGCCAGTACCCGCCATATACTGCTAACCTTACTCTAGAGTTTCTCAAAGTATGCTCCGTGAACCCTTGGAGCTCCGCAGCTCAAAAAGTTTGAAAACCTCTGCCTTACATCTTCAAATTTTCATCTTTTTCGTTTTTTGCCAAGTAATTTAAATGGCGAAAATTTGTTTCTATGGAAGAAGTCTTAAACTACCATATGACTTTTTCTAAAAGAACCCCAAATAGTTTCTACATAAAGGGAATTCAAAATCTTTTAAAACGTTGGAGAACTGATCGAGAAAATCATTGGAGAAAATGATGGAGAGAATATTTTGATTACGAAAATATGTTGTATTTTATTTGATTTTAAATTGGGCGCGAAAATTTGCAATCACCCAATAGAAAATTGTAGAAAAAATAAATTAAACACATACATTTACAATTATTTGATAAAGATGACCAATAACAATTTTCAATCCAATTTCCAGGATTCTACGATGAGTTGTAAAGTAAGTTCTTAGGAATATCCTAAAATTCATTTCGAATAATAATTTACAAATGCAATAAATTCTCGTGAAGTGTCACAATGGCTGAATCAATATTTTTCAAAACTCATAAAATAAGGAATGATTGATATCAAATTTTAAGGAAGTAAAGTTTGATTTGGTTTTTGAAGGCTTTATTTATCGGGCAAATAACGGCTGAGTGTGATACTTACCAAATGTGACTCGTATTGAGAATTTAGTGTATAAGAAATTTGTGGCAATGAACTGAATAAGATGATAAAAGACAGTTAAAAAAATCAAGAATTTAGAAAAAAATGTCTTGATAAAGTTCGTGATAAAGTCAATGCATAAAGGTTCTTTGGTTAAATTTTATCTGGGATAAAATGTAATATTGCTACCAGAATCCGACATAAATTACGGAACTGTATGAAAAGTTTCACTTCCAATTTAAAACGGTTTTTCTAGTAAATGCAAAACTTAATAATAGTCAAAAATCAGCTCTATCGCAGGGGTGACATAAAGCTCTTTGAATTTTTTAATCATCTTGGAAATCTTAAATATTTTTAAAAATAAAGCCAAAAGTTGACACCAACTAATTGATGCAAGTCAATAAAATGGAATATGCAAAATGAATACAAAATATCTCTTCAGAAAACTTGTTAATTGGAAGTACTTCAAGTCCCGAGTGCTAGAAAACAGAGAAGTAGATAATTGGAGTCTGTAAATCAACAGCATTATCTCAGTTAGGGAAACTATAAAAGAAAATTGCATTGATGGTTTTGGCAAACCTAATTTTGAAGAACATGATTTTGAATAGATCTGAATTGTGAGACGACAAAGAGTGTAAACAAATTTTAAATATACTGAAATCTTGTTAAAAGTCATGTATTAATTAATTATTAATAAAATAAAATTGATAAAAATAATTAAAGTAATTAGGGATAATTAGTTTGACTGTCGTAAACATAAACATGCACCTCAAGCAAATATTGAAATTGAATGAAAACCCCCAATAAAAATATTATTAAAAAGACATCACATCAAGTATAAACAAAATTTAATAAATAAAAAAGAAACGTTTTCATCATTAAATACGATATTAAAATATATAACTGCTAAACTTCTAATTTCCGAGAACTTTGAACAAGATTTCAATAATTTTGATAAATAATCTTTATTAAGTAAAAGACAAAGAGAAAAATGGTGAATAAATAAAAGATCATTTTTTTCGGTTCTCTAAATATTGGTGTTATATATTATGAAAGTAACATTATTCTATTTTTGATTTCTGTGAGATGTGAGTATAATAATTTAAAATTAATTAAAATAAGTAATTTTAAGATAGTTGAAATTTTGAAATTTTATGTAATCTTTAATATTAAGAATGTATGAATTTAAATTTAAATACAATTTTATATAAATTTTATAGTATGTTGAAATGTATGATTGGAATCATGGGCTCATTAAAAGGATTATCGAAACTTTGAAAAGATATTAATATAATCGGACAAATAAAGATTGTTTAAATAATCATGTTATTAATTATTTATTGTGGAATTTTAATTTTAATTACTAACTATGATTTCAGAAGAAAACTATTGCAATTTTATTGAGAAAACGTACTAAAGGAAAATAATGAGTTGTGGATATTTGATGTTAATGTGCTAATTTGTTTTAAATACAAAAACAAAAATAAAAAAATGTTATTTCAGAAATGGATAACAATTTTCATAAGACAGAAAATATGAGGAGCTCCATTGGAAAAATGATTGTTATCTATTGTTTTTATTTTCTCATACAAATCTTTTAATAAACATAATTGATATGCAAATTTTTTAAAAACTTGTTTAAATTGATCATAAAATAATTAATTGGTAAAACGCAACCACAATTAACCACAATTAATCAGTGGACTGGGGGCTACTGTCCCCTCTGTTTCACTATTTATAAAACTAAGAAAATTAAACAGAAAAGGCAACTAAAACATTATTTCCATAAATATATTGCGGTGATATTTCAGCAACATCTATTAAAAATAATATTATCAACACTTTATAAGTTTGTTTATTCGTGTAGTTTAGTTCTCACGATGACATCCTCAAACTCTTCACGACAGGAAAGCTTGCCAAGAACTGCGCCACGCAATGAGGTTGGAATACACTGATTCCTCGAGAGTCACCCTATGAAAACCTCTCCATTATTTACTTATTTGTTTGTTTGACTATTTGTCATTGAATAGATTAATTAGAAATATAAATAGTTGAAATGTTGATTTAACTTTATCCAATTCGGGATAAAATAACATTAAAAATTAATAAAATTATAGTTAGTATTCGAAATTATTTTATTAATTAGGTATATAATTAATATATAATTTTATAATAATAATAATATGATTATACTAATAATACTAATAATAATAATAATAATAATAATAATAATAACAATAATAATAATAATAATAATAATAATAATAATAATAATAATAATTACTGTGCACAGTAAATGAGTAAAAATTGTAAACTTTGGCTGCAAGTTTTAAATTATCAGAACTTTCTTGTAAAACAATTCTTTTTACTAAACCTAGTTGATTTTCCAACTTTATGAGATAAACATCTTCTTCCTTTTGTTGTTCTTAATGAATGATGTTTATAACATTAATATTTACACTTTTTTATCTTCATCAATAGTTCAAGTAAGTAACTTTCAATTGCATTTTCAAGTATTCCTCAGCCTCTTTTAATCAATGTAGACCAAGACCAGATACACTTTCTCTTCGGTCAAGGTTAAAGAAACGTTTAAAAAGACAAATTTTGTTTAAAATTTTTTGAAATCTACCATTCTGAATCTTAAAAATGTCCATGGACACATTTTCAGAAAGATGAATGTAAATGAAACATTGATTAATACTATAAAGAAAAAAATACAAACTGAAAAATGAGAAAAAATATTCTTCATACAAATTTTACATTCACTTAAATTTCAAAATAGGAAATGATTTGTTTACGTGTTTCCTCTTTGCGTCTGCATTCGACTTCATTAATTGTTTTGAAGTATTTCATTTCCTTATTATTGTTTATTATTATTTAACTCTACTAATACTAGGTTTACTTTTAAAATAATAAGTTATTTTAAAATAAAAATTAAATCAAAGGGCATAATACTGATAATAAAAAAAGAATAATTGAAAAACGTCAACGAAATATATTGTTTGATATCTTACTATATATTTCGATCGATCGTTTACTAGTCTTCTTCAAGCTAGAAATCACATTCACAATAACTAAATGAAAATGAGGAATATTTAAACAAATTAACTAATAATAATCGTAATAAAATTGTATTAAAATAATAACATTTTATTATTTTGAAAATAAACATTTTTAATCATGAAAAATTATTTTTAAAAACGCAAAAATTATTATCATTCTTTCAAACAAATTTTTATAGAATAAAATGTAAAAATTTAAATTGAATTTAAAATTCTTCTTTATACATAGGTTTTAACAAACAATTACATAAAACATTACATTTAATATACAAAAATAACATTCAATTATTTAAATACATTTAAAATCCCTTCAGACTCAGCACTTTAAACATTAATTATAGGATTTAAAGATCTTATCAATAACACATCACAAGTTACTTTTTATCAATAGTTACTCATTTTTTTCAAATTATCTTAAAATCAGAAATATTTAGTTTTTAATTAATGTACTTACTAAAATGATCACTCGTGTGAGTCAGTCCATTCAGCCGACAATGCTCAAAACCCAAGTGCAGCGATGACAAACAATCTCTCCAAAGTATATGGCATTATACTCATTACCTGTAAATTGATAAACGAGTTCAGAACAGAAACCAACTGCAGTTGTTTATTTATTAGTGAATATACTACTAACTTTTCAGGATGTCAAAAAATTCGAAACAGTGTCTGATCTTTAAAACCCTCAGAATAAGGCAATAATAAAATATAATAATAATAATAATAATAATAATAATAATAATAATAATAATAATAATAATAATAATTAGAAGAGATTTTAATTTAATAACCACATTTTGATATAGTATCACAAAACTTGGTTATATTTAATCTGACAAAAAAATTGTGGAGTATGAAAGTATCAATCAAAAAAATTTTAATTTCCTCATTTCGACGTAGGCCAAAGAAATTAAAAATATCGCCTAAAATAAATTTGATATTACAACTGACAAACGGAAAATCTTTAGTTTTAGATATTTGGGAAAGTATGAAAATATAATTTTAGCAATCCCAGCCGGTTTTTCACATACATTTATTGTTTGCCACTAAATAAATTTTAAAATAATTCAACAATTTCTGACGATATGAAAAGCATTGATCTAGAGTAGGGTTGCCATAATTCTTGGACTACAGACACCGGGAGAATCTCCCCTCCCTTCTCCTTACACTTCACCCCCCCCCCCCAACAAAAAAAACAACAACAAAACTTTTATCTACTATCAAACATTTTTCATGGGCTAAATACTAGCTACTAGCTGACCCATACGCAGCTTCGCTGTAGAACATTTTGTTATTTTTGAATTTCGTGTATAAAAAAAATATATTCAATCGTAAATTTTTAATCGACTGGGACAAATAAATCTTGGACCGGGACAATGGGACACGGACCTCAAAACCGGGACATGTCCCGGTGTACCGGAACGTATGGCAAGAACATAGAGTCAAAATGAAGATAAATGAAATTCAACAAAAAATCAAATTCAATTTGAACAGGAAAATAAAAGATTGTAAATTGTAAATTTGTTTTAATTCATCATTTTCAAGGTGGAACAATTCCGAAAATATTGTTTTTAGAGTTTTGCATTAAAAGATTATTTGAAAAATTAAGAAAATGGATTTTCATTGCAAAATTAAATTACTAAATATTTTAAGTGAAAATTTAAAAATAAATAAAATATTTTGTAAACACATAAAATATTGGCAATTAATATAAAAAACCTCAAAAAAAATATTTTTAAATCCACAAGAGCGAAAATATTCCTAAGGCAATATAAAGATTAAACACCAAAACGGTTTGTTTAAATCGCAACATTTAAATAACATATCAAGAAGCCGATTTGAATCTGTAGAAAACCTTTGTAAACATTTGAGAAAACAAAAGAGAACCTTAAAAAAGAAAGAAAATAGATTCGAGGAATTATTATTATCAAAAGAAATGTTATCAAAGAAGATTTTCCTTGGAAATTTGATCTTTTGTTCTAGCAGGTTTGTCATTTATTTCTTTAAGGAAGAAACCTACAGTTGGACAATTTCATCCTGGAATTGGATTTGATTATTTTTTTCATTAAAATTAAAATTGGATAATTAAAACCTGACATTAAGCAATAAATCGTAATAAAATAATATGTAAAATTATTTCTCGGACTCAAAACAGAACAATTGTTTATAATAAGGCGCCTGAGTCGCTCCAAATCATTTTGAGCTTACACCTTTGTTTAAATGTTCATTGAGTGAAGTTATAGAACGACAAGCTCTTGCCATCCAGGCTTGCAGACCTCCCGATTTCGTCGGGAGTCTCCCGATATGAAACGCATATTCCCGTCTCCCGATATATGAACCGTAACTCCCAATATTGAACAGTTTTAGATTTTGAATAGATTTTACCCAGCTTGAAAGGAATAATTTTTTCAAAAAACCATAAAATTAAACTAAGAAAAATTGAGAAATTATATTTCTATCTTACTTATTGCTCGCTATTTTTTACCATAGGGATTTGTGATTTCACCTTTTCCTTATGGATTGGTGTTACATTTAATTTCAAAATGACGTGCAATGAGTTTCAGGCATTCTTAAAAACAGAAAATGCACAAGGAATACTTAAAAAAGCAGCAAATGCTGATAAATATTTATAAATAAAATTAATTGTTACTGTTTTTTTTACGTTAACAAAACTGAAAACTTATTTTTTTGTTATTTTTTCTAATATATTTTATTTATAAATGCATATAATAAATATGGATGAATTTATATTTTTTCACAAAATATAATTGATATTTTTTGTTTTTTATTCCCGACAGGCTTGCCAGACCTCCCGATTTCGTCTGGAATTTCCCGATATGATTTTTCGAAAATCTGGCATCCCTGTTGCCATCTTATAAGCAGTGAATCCTCTTTCTCATATCCAAGGATTTTAATATTCATACAGTTTAAAATACAGGATTATAAAGATATATCATTTTTATCGGGGGTCAAAAGATGTATCTACCAGTGATCCCAGATTAAAATATATCATTCGGTTTGTCCAGTACGACCTGTACCATGGGAAATGAAATTGAAACATCGAAAATAGCTTACTGCCATAAGTTAATAATATAGCATACAACCCTTCAATAGTTCTACGATTGGATCAAAGAAGTCAAGAACAAAGGTTTATTTAATGATAGTAACTTTTTTATATGATTTATTTAATTTCGAAACTTTATATTTAAATATCATTGTAATAATTTTCTTGGTAGCAGAGTAAATTAAAATTTCAAACAAGTAAATAATAAGATAAGCCCTTGATGCAAAGTAAATATTTAATGAAAAATGTTCGATTATAAAATAATTCTTTATTGGAAATTAATAAGCATTATTCTACAATCGAAAATTATCTCATTTAATAAATACCTTTTATCTTATTATTTACTTGTTTGAAATCCTTTTATCCCTTCAGAAAATACTACTTATCCTTTTACTACTTTCAATGAAAACTATAAAAAATAATCTGTATAATTTCAGTTAAAAATTCTTTAGAGAAATCAAAAAAATCGTAAATTAATTCACTCATTTTATTATTAAAATTATTATAAAAACTATTATGATAATATTTCCAATGCAATTTTTTAGATTCCCATACCAAATATTTCCTCAAAGGAAAAATCAAAGCTTATTATAACAAAAATGCATTATGAAAATCATTTCAAAGAGAACTAAACAGGAATTAATATATATAATGTCATTAACAATTATAATAACTTTATTATCAATATCAAGTTTACTTGTTGTTAATTTATAGGATTTTTTTAATATTTAAATCTTTTAATTAATTCCACATATATTGGAATGGCTGTCCATCATCTCCATTTTCAAGTTCTAGATCACTGTCAATTGAAGTGATTGATTAATATTAGTTAACACAATTTTGTGTTTTTGTTTGTATTGCCATATTTGGAATGTTATATAATGAATTTTGTGTTTATTAATAGATTTAAAATTCTACTTAAATTGCGTTCGGATCGTGGTTATGAAAATATTTGTCATTAGTGCAATGTCACATATATTGGAATGACTACCCGTCATCTTTGTTTTCAAAGTTTTGATCACTGCCGACTGAAGAAATTGATTAATATACTGGTGGAAATAAGCAATTGACACCCATACAAAAAAAGCGTAATATCAATTTTTTCAAAGAATAAAACTAAAATGAATGATACTATTTAGTAAATTATGATCTACTAAAATTGTAAAGTTAACTTTTGTTTAAATATTGCCATATAATATTTATATAGGAAAATTTTCGAATAATTGAATGTATAAAGTTGGAAAAATCAAATCACACAGTAAATTAAAAAACAAAATAATTCAATAACAATATATTTTAACTCTAAAGTTATTAAAAATAATTACACATATTTCCTTTTTTTTGCACAACGGATATAATAAGATCTACAAAACTATCAAATAGATGCTGAATGGTGTGCCCTCGTTCTTCATTATCTTGATCCACCGCTCTAAGATTCTCTCTTTTAAATCATTCTTATTCATTAATTGATTCAAGGAATAGACATATTGACTGAGCATACTCCAAACTGTATCCATTTAATTCAAATCTGGAGATCTGGCTGGTCAATAAATTATGTTAATGTTTTGTTCCTTAAAATATTTCAACGTCATTTTTGTGGCATGTGGCCTGGCATTATCTTGGACCATTTTGGCATTTTGTGCAAACATTTGATAGAAATAGAACGTTTTAGTTTTTATGGTCTTGTTTATCCAAATTAACACAAGAAGTCAAAAGAGATAGTTAGTCTACCGAATGTATTAGAAAACCAAACAATTGAAATTATTACCCAAAAATACACAAAAGATCACTTTTGAATTCTTGTGGTCTCTAGTTAGAAATTTTATGAAATAAGAACATTTTATTCTCAAAGTAATTTTCCTCAGTTTAGCTTCATATATGTTTCTATCTAACCTTTTTTTGTTAAAAAAAAACAAATACTTACTCATTCTTTTATGAAAATTTTTTAAATTTCTTTTCACTTAGTTTCAGAAAAAAAATTCCTTTTATTTTATAATATTTTTTATCAATATAAATTAAATACTTATAAGGTTAAAATAAAATAAAACTTCATTATAATTAATTAATTAATTAAAAAATAAATATAATAATTATAATAATAATAGTTATAATAATAATAATAATAATAATAATAATAATAATAATAATAATAATAATAATAATATTAATAATAATAATAATAATAATAATAATAATATTAATAATAATAATAATAATAATAATAATAATAATATTAATAATAATAATAATAATAATAATAATAATAATAATAATAATAATAATAATACTAAATATATAAATTAAAAGAAATCAGAGGTGATAAAAAAAGTTTTTATAAGAAAAAGATTACTAAGAAATAATTTGATAATTGTAAGATATTTAATGGCTCATAACTGGTTTATATTTTATTACTCATTTTAATGTATCAAAATAGGGTTAACATCATTTTCCTAAGAACGGTGCCATAATTCAGAGGATATGTGAGAGATCCTAGGAGAAAAAGAAAATGCTAACAGTAAATTTGAATGGAAAACGAACTGTATCCCAAAAATTAACAATATTTCCTTTAATTTTGCTAAATTCTGCACGCTTGGGTAAGTGAGGTGAAAATATTGAAACTGATTTCAGAATGAAACTTACAAATAATTTATTTCATATCCCATTTCGCTCTCTCATTTCCCGATCTGACTGGAAAATTATATATTTTTAGGATTTTGTTTTCGAGAGAAATTTATAATTTTTCAAACGTTGAATTTTCATTCACATTCATTTGCACTGATAATTATTGGAATTGTACATTTTTTTTGACGGATTGCGCATTTTCTTTCTTGACGAATGTCTCGGGAGAATTGCCGAGAGTAATACGGATTATAGATAAATTATATTTTTCTCTCTTCAAACACTGGAAATCCGTAATTTTTCATTTTATAGAAAATTTTATTTATTTTAGAATTGAAATGTAAATAATACTGATTTTGTTTAAATAAGTATATAAATTGATACATATTTAGTAAACATGATTGGATAATAAATCTGCATTATCTATAACTGCAAAGCACACCAAAGCTTATGCTACAGCTTATCGATGGATAGGAAGTCCCCGAATCAATCCATATTTTAATATGAGATTTTAATATATATTTTGTTTAAATAGCAGTTAATTTTGAGAATCTTTTTTACACATAATAATGTTAATGATCGAGCGAAGAAATAGCGTTTGTTTGTTGTTTACTTTCATATCAAATAATTTAAATTATTTTAGGTTTATAAAACTATACATCATCATTTAAATAATTATATCGTTTTTCAAAAGCCAAATGTTCCGTGATCGGATTATTGCCCACACGAAAAATGCACACAAAAAAATGCCCACATAAAAAAATAGAGAAAATGCACTTCAAATTAAAAAATTGTTAAGTATAATTTATTTCAAACCCGAGTTGTGAACGAAAATTTTCACTTCTCAATTTCTCGAAAATTCTCAATTATTTAAGAATTCTCAACTCTTGAGAATTTGTTTTTTTGAAAATAATAAATATTTGGGTAATACAAAAAAAGCAAAACAAAACAGTAAAATAAAGGCAAATCTACTTACTTTTATTAATGAAGTAAAAATAATTTTTGTCACAGTTATTAATATTATCGTACATTGATTAACTCTTAGATTGAATATTATTCTTGATTTTTCTCTATTTATTTTATTGTAGTGCTTTTTTCTATGTGAGGATTTTTCGTGTGAGCAATACTGTCTGTGTGCAAATTTCTGTGGGCATTATTAGTTTGGGCATTTATCACCGAATACAAAAGTCCATTCAGAAGTTTTTGTTTAATATTATTTTTTCTTTTGCATAAATATTTGGCATTGACCTTTACTGCATAATTTGTGAGAAGTGATGGCTTCATAATTCCTATTTGGTTAAGGCCGTGTTAGATGTTACGAGAATATCTTCTAAATTATTTTCGAAATCGTTCTCAGAATAATAAGTCATTATCCAAAGGTTTATTAATGAAACCGTATTATCTACTTTTTAAGCCAACATTTTTAGCCTTGGATCAAACACTTTCAAAATTATTTATCAAAATGAATTTTTTTATTTTAATATTTAAAATTTTTAAATAAAATTTTTATTTTTATTAAAAAACTTATTTAATATTTAAAATTTATTGCTGAATATCTTCAATTATAAATATTTTACATTAAAAAATTTTATTCAAAATTTTTATTAATTAATATTTAAATTCATTTTAAATCATATAATTAGGTCATAAAAGTAGAATGTAGAAATCACAGGAATTATTCAATAAACTCCTTACACGCCGGATGACTGAGATGACCGTTTCCAAATCTAGAATCTTTGTCCTTTATAATTCTACTTTTTTGACATAATTATATTGACATAATTATATATCCTTTCCATCAACGGTTGAAGTCTCCTGATAAAATTAGATTATATTTCTATAAAAGATTTTAACAAAAAATTTTATGTTTATTTGGATGAAAAAACCCTTCAAACTTTGATGTCGGCACCACCGTATTACCATATTTTTCGTAACTATTTCTTAAGTACCTAACCTTAAAAATAAGAATCTCTCTCTGTAACATTTGACTGACTAATTCAATCGCATGATTTTTCTGAAGAAGACTGATTTGATGTAATTTTTCAGTTTCACAAAATTACCTGTTTACTAATAAGTAATTTATTTAGCATTTCAACTATGTCATTCCCTGCTATAAACAGTATGATTTCCAGTCGATTCAAAAACTTCAATAGACAAATATTCTTGAACCGAAGTAAAGTAAACTAGAAATCCAGATTGCTCTCGTTTGTGGAAATTTGTGAATTAACTGCTGAATTGCTCTAGCAAAATTTTATTTTGATAATTTTCAATTCTTTATCTTTGTTAGACATTATTTTATTTTTCTATTTAAACATATTTTTAAATTATAATTAATTTATAATTAATATGTAAATTATTATGTAAATTATTAATTAATATGTAATTTATTATTAATATGGATGTATATGTGTAAAATGATGCTTGGTAAATACAGTAGAAAACAAAAGTTGTATATTATTATAAATAGAATTATATATAAATTGTATGGTTCTTTTAACACGTTTAAGCTGCTTTCTTTCTTTTTGTCTTTTGCATTTTTGCAGATTAACATAACAACCAATTATTATATTTCGAGCTCAAAATGATATTTCTTTAAGAAACAACCTTTAGTAACAACTTTTCTATTTCAATTACATAGAGATTTTACTGAAAGAATGAAAAGGACTAAAATACAAAAGCCATCTTCTTTCTTTTGCTTGTTTGCACCTTTATTATTACTTAAATTCTGCCTCATCCAAATGCTTGACCCGATCATTACAGTTGATAGTTGTGATAAAATTGGCAAAAGAATTATAAAAATTGTTATTGTTGAAATTTAATGTCAATTTTATATCGGTGCTTATTGACATTGTTTTAATATATTAATTATTAATCAAAGAAATTATTCAAACTTAACTTTAGAGTCATTAAAATCTAAATTTATCTTCTATAACCTATTATTTATAGTCAAAATTTTTCTTCTAAAATAAATTTACATTTTATTTTAATTATTTAAAAAAAATTTATTATTTTTCTAATTAATCTTTTGTTTAATATCTACAATAAATACGTGAAGCATTGCTGATAAGGTCATTGCATCCAAAGATGAATGTGCAAAGTGCTGTGACTACGAATGTTTTAAGTGTTTTTAAATAGTTTAAGTATGTTAAATCATGTTTATGTATTCTTTTTTAAAAAAAGCTTTTTAATATTATTAAAATAATTTAATTTATAAATTACATTATTTTTTAAATTTATAATATTTATATAAATAACATTTTAAAATTAGTTAAAAGTATTTGAATATTTTTTAATTGTTTATTTATTAGAAAATAAAATTAATATAAAAAATAATTTGTTTAAATTATAAGTTATTTCATAATACTTTTAGTTAGTTTTGTGTACCTGAAGATGACAGTTATGCTGTCGAAATATATCGTACGAAGAGTTATTTATTGGCATTATCTTTTAATAAATAATTCATTTAAATTTTAAAAAACTTTATTTTGCTGTCATATTGACAAATAAAAAGATTTAAGTTTCTTTTTTTAATACCTCTTTGATCTTCAATATTTTGAAAATTTCTTATTTTTTATAATTTTTCAATAACACAAAATTATTTTTGTAATTAAAATTCATAATTGTTTTTAAACATATAATATATAAAATTATTTCTAGTTGTTTATTTGTATTCATACGTTCTAATATTTTTAGTCATTTTTAAATTGTTAGTAGTATAATTTATTTTCATTTAAAATTCCATTTATCCTCATTTAGTTCTTCATTTATAACTCAATAACTTTTATAATTTAATACAAAGTTTCGGCACTGCGTTTTCCCAAGCGTTACCAAAATTCTTTAAAAATGTAGTGCCAAAAGTTTTTGTATAGTTAGAAAAACATTAATCCATAGTCACAATGTGATTGAAGGTAAATGAACTTTAAAATTGTTACAGTTTTAAATGCGTTTATGAAATTTTATGAAATTTTCATTTTAATCGTTAGAAAATTTAGATTAGAAGATCGTTTTTAATTCGTGTTTGTTCGTAAATAAATCAAAAACTCCGATTGGAGTTGTGATTGGATCTCGTTTATCAATTGACGTGTGATTGGTTTAATGCTACATACATTGAAAAGACTTCCATCATGTCTGTATTATATAAATGAAATAGGGATGTCTATTAAAAAGTTTCAATAACTACTTAGTACGTGCTCTGTAAAGTGTTGTTGATAGGTCGTTGGATCCAGAAATTAATGTTCAAAAGGCTAAGATTATGAATGTTTTTAAATAGTTAGATTGATAAATTTATGATAAGTTAAAATGATATTTTATAACTATCAAATTTATTATAACAAATAAAATATACTTTTAAAAGCTAATTAAAATGATTTTGAACTTTTTTAAAAAAATATTTAAAAATTAATAATATTTTAAAAGACATATTTTTGCTTAAATATTTTTATCTTATAATGACAGTGAATCTATCGAAATATATCGTAAACCTGTGTTTGAATGGTACTTTTATTTTAATTTGTAATTAAATTAATATTTTTATTTTAATTAATTTTAAATATAATATATTTTAGTTATGAAAAAGGTTGACAAAAATGAAGAAAAAAAGACCTGAGTGAAAAAGGAGCAACAGTATTAATTTTATCACTGAGAACGAATCATATCTGAAATGTTAGTGTTTTTAATCTGCTTGATCAGATTGCTTTACTGGAACTCAAAGGCTTAAACTAAAACAATTTCCAACATTGTACGAAATTTTATTTGTATAAATAATTTAATTTTATAATAATGTGTTTCATTATTCTTAATTATTTTGTTTATTAAAAAATTAAAATTGTCTGAATTTTAGCATATTACTTAGTTTATATACTATACCAACTTGTTAATTATTTGTTTTAATGAATAAAATTAAAATAACACTAAAATCATATACATTTAATTAAAAATACTCATTGTTTGAAGCAAAGCTGTTTTAGACAATTTGAAAAAATAAGAAAAGAAAATTTAAAGTTTTACATTTTCATGCGACATAGACTCGGCTTTAACTAAACATATATTCATAAGGATTTTTTCAGTGTTTCGGGTAGCCAAGTGCCTCTGTTGGGGTTGTCAGTGAAGTTAAATACCATCTGTTGTTAATCTGACTCCAAGCGTGCCTTTAATTATCGAAATAACGAACTCCAGACAATACAAACTTTATTGATCACACTTTATCACCACTTTACACTGACACAAAGAATTATCTGTTACAATGATAAATATATATTTATATCCCATATATGCTCTAAGTGAAAAACGAAGGTCGACCGTATTTTAATCTACATCAAAGTTTTGAAAATACTCGAAAACACATTGGCATTAAACAGTCAAGAATAAGGTTCAAGAATGAGGACATACAAGACTCATAATGAGAAGGAATTGATACGATGAAAAAATGATAATGAGTATGAGGTCTTGGATAAGAAGCATAATTTGAAGAAAATATCACTATCACCTCCAAACAACTTATAGAAAAGTACTTAAAGCTATTAAATCGAACTATAAAAATCAAAGACTGAACATGCGTTTAAAATCTTTAAAATTACATAATGAATGGGTGACCTCATTTTGCTCAATTGGTTGTAACCTTTCTGGAAGAGAAGAACTTCACAATAAAATTCCATCCATAGTACTTGCTAGATACTGCTCCTTCAGATTTCTGGCTCTTCGGTTTATATTGATAGTCGTCTGACCGATCATACAAGCTCTCAAAGTCTATCGAATGACATTACACTGATAAACCAATTAATACCTGAAAATGAACTTAAAAAGAAGTACAAACAATGAATTGAGAGAATTGAGTATCGCATAAACGTTGATGGAAACTATCGAAATTAGAAAGTTTAAAAAATATACTTTTATTTGTTTTAGTTTGTAAAAACATCGAGTGCCATATAAGTATATATAAGATTTATCCCTCAAACCTTCACTAGATTTACTGACACCATTTATAATAACAGTTATCATGAGAATATTGATTTACAACTTAGCAATGCCAGTATGTGTATGTAATAGTATAGCTATACATAACTATATCAAAAGAACGGCTTACAACGGTAATTATATATATATATATATATATATATATATATATATATATATATATATATATATATATATATTTGATATATTTAATATTTAAATATTGAGAAACGCAGTTCAAACAATAAAAATATGGTTGTTTTGATTACATAATTGTTTTTTATGTGGAATAATTTCTTGTTAGGCAACTGAACATTTCAATATCAGACTTAACCTAAGAAAAATAAGAACAATAAATTAAATTTCCGTGCGCTACCGTGAAGAAAATATAACAAAATAGAGAAATGCAATCGTATAGATTGCTATATAGGAGAAAATTGAAACAATGTTACCAATCGTTCAACTGACGACAGGGGAGGGGGGTGATTATTTGCATTTACCATGTTACTTTATCCCTTCACTTGATGCACTCGGCTGTCTGGAATGTTTCCTATTTTTGGTTTCAAATCATAAATAAAAAATGTGAATAAATAATTTTGTTAAAACAGAAAACTGCTATCATTTTACAATGCAAAAATGATATTTTAATTAAGGGCCCCTACAACGAATATATCGGAGTATTAAATGGTTTCTTAGAAGTCAGATATAGGTGACCTGAACCGAATGCTTTCCTGACTTTCCTGCATTTATATATTTATATTGTATTTAAAAAGATATTATTTGTTAAAATTTATTTATTAGAAAAATTTATTGAAAATTAAAATTTTACAGAAAGATTTCAGTGAGATTAGAATTTATTTGAAAGAAAATAATTATCTACTTTAAATTTGAGGATTTAAAATAATCTTTTCTAAAGCAAGTTTCTACTTTGTGGAATTATGTGGCACATTAAAACAAAAAAATAATTATATCTATTTTTATTTCGTTGATTTTCTAAAAAATATTTTTTATTGAATAGAAATATTTCATTAATAAATATAATTTTTAAAATTTATAATTTATATACGAAATACGTAAAAACACGATACGAATCAATTTCTTTTTTTTCCCCCAACAGATTTTATAATTTATAATTTTCAATCTGTGCGAATTTGATGCGTATTCATAAATAATAATTATTTTTTTTCTATTGATTATCCAATTAATTTTATCATTTAATTTTATTATTGTTTTCGTAAATAATATTATAATATTATCGCCTATTTTATTATTATTATTATTATTATTATTATTATTATTATTATTATTATTATTATTATTTATAATAATATTATCAATAATAATAATAATAATAATAATAATAATAATAATAATAATTATTTTTTATTAATTTAATTTTTTAATAAATAAATATTTTTAAAAATATATTTTAAATTAATTTAATAATAATAATAATAATAAAATAGACGATCTCGTGACAGATGGCAGGCTGATATATTTAATTTCGGAAAATATTATTTAGATAAGAATTTTTTTATTTTTTTTTTATTTATCATACAACAACTCATGATTCTTTGACAACTAAGATTAAAGTGTTAACTTTTTTATTTTAATTACATTTTGGTAATTATAAAATTGTAAACCAATATAAATTATTTAAATAGAAAACTTCTTCTCTTTTCATCAAATTAGCTTTATGAATATTATTTCAATAATAGTAAACATTTTTCTTGAAGTAACTTATTACTTTCAATTTATTGCGAATTTTTGTTTAATAAAAATCAAAATTGAAATTTTTTCTTGTATAAAGAGGTTGTGAATACATTTTATAATGTGCTTAACTTTTATAGAACCCGCTTTTAAAGGAAATGTTTAATTTAAATAGTTAAAAATATTATTTTTTTCAATAATATCAAAAATAAACTTTTTCCATCAAAAATAACAATGAAAGGTTTTTATAGATGCCTTTCAAAGTATTGTTTTTGATTTTTGTGATATATAAGATAATTTTTAACATAATCTATTATGCTGCTTGTGAGAATATTTAGGCATAATTATCAGCGGACATAAAATTAGGTTTTAAAATGATTAAAATTAAAAATAAGATTTAAATTACGTTTTGATAAATTAGATAAAAATATTTTAAAATACTTGATTATACTTTATTATACTAATTATTAAATAAAATAAGTACTTTATATTTTGAATAAAATTAAATTTTAAAATAAAATATATATCGTTATTAATTATGTTTAAATATTTGGAAATACGGAACTTAGATTTTTGATTTGAATATTTTTTATATTTTTAATGACTACAGGTTTTGAACTAAAAGAAGATGTTTTCACAATATCTAACACTGCTTATGAAAAATTCTTCATTAATTTGAATCTAACAACTATTATTATTATTATTATTATTATTATTATTATTATTATTATTATTATTATTATTATTATTATTATTATTATTATTATTATTATTATTATTATTATTATTATTATTATTATTATTATTATTATTATTATTATTATTTTTATTATTATTATTATTATTATTATTATTATTATTATTATTATTATTATTATTATTATTATTATTATTATTATTATTATTATTATTATTATTATTATTATTATAAGGACATTTTTGTGTTTCACTTCTGATTTCTTATAAGTCACATAATATTAATACAAAATTTGACTATGAATCAGATTTATTTAAGGTATTCACGAATCAGCGAATTTTCGTGAATACCTTAAATAAATCTAATTAAATAAATCTAAATGGTCAAATTTTGTAGATAATATTATGTCATTATTATTATTATTATTACCTTTATTATTTATTGTAAGAATTGATTCAAATTCCTGAAAAAATAAAAGAATATTTCTCCTGGAAAATCGAATCGATTATTCTTCTTGGTGAATTTTGTCAAATAAATTTCATTTCATTAAAAAAAGAAAGTTTTCCCAAGAATTTCCGAACCATCATCAGTTTGCTAATATGCATTCCCAATATGGCTGCTGCAGAACCGAGGGAAACAATTAACAAAAATCAGATCAGAGTGAAAGAAGTAATTACAAATGCCTCGTGGCAAATCTTGAAAAAACAAAGCATTAATAATTTATTACTTTTTTCTTTAGTTAGAATAAATGAAATATATCTGTTCTTTTATGAATAATTTATGCAATCAATAATAATAATAATAATAATAATAATAATAATAATAATAATAATAATAAAAATAATGATAATAATGATAATAATGATAATATAAAATAATAAAAATTCAAATAAAATTTAAAATTATTTTTAAAAAGATTTTTACAAAGACAATTATACCAAACATTTAACATACAAAAACAATATTTAAATTATTTAAATATATTTAAAATTCCTTAACACCGAGCACTTTGAAAATTATTTATTGGATTTAAAGATTTTTTCAATCTCTAGTAGGTGTATTTTCTGAACTCATGTATGAAATTTCACTCGAATTCCCGAGCATAGTCGACTGAATGGATTGACTTACATTACTGATCATTTAAGGAAGTGCGCCAGTAATAGGCATTTCTGATTGTAAAATAATTACTCAAATTTTTCGTAATTATTAAGAAAGAGTAATTTTTTAGGCATTATGCATTTTCAAATTTAAACAAAAAAATGTAGATATTTATAATCAAGTACAACACAAAAATTTAATTAATTTTGTTTTACTCAATGAATACTTAAAATTTTAAGTCAATCGATTACAATTTTAAAAATTAAGTTATCCATTTAAAACAATGAGTTTCATTCCGTTCATGGAGAAATGGGGAAATGAAATGTTTTTTTGTTTGGATTTCCTAATGCAAATACATTTATTCTTTATTCAATGAGAAACATTGAAATAAATTGTTTTAATAACAGTGAGATTTTGCTTTAGTTTTCGTCATCTGCATTCACTAAATCTGAAAGGCGTATTTATTTGTGTTATTGAGTCGTTGAATTAATTGTCACCTCTTGGGAATTACTTGACGTCCGGGTTTTCATTTTTATTTCATTTTTTGTTTTTAAATTTCACTAATTTATTAAATGGACGGTATGATTATGGTATATATGATTATCCGCATTACCCAACATTATATAATTGTATTAATTGTTTTAATCTTTTTTAATTTATTAGGTACTTTATTAGGTACTTTATAGGTACCATACTTCAGTATATCGTTTCAAAATCAAATTTATAATACGTTTACTTGACATGATATTTATTTGAATCAATGCTATTACAATTGCACTTTTGATTATTACTCACAATCAAATATTTATTGAGTAGCACACCAGATTCAGTTCATTAAAAACTTCTATAATAGAAGTTTTAATGAACAACCAATTACAATTATGATTAAGTTTATGAATTAGCCATTTTTAAAATGTCTGGCAGGTAATTTTTTTAATAAAGTATATTTTAGGGCTTGGATTGTGATCTCGTATATTTATGAGATCATTATTCAAGCTCTTAAATAATACTTTTCATCATCATTTATTATAAATTTAGTTTTAATTAATTTTTTTAGGTTTTTGTTTAGGAATTTATGCCAATTTATGTAAATTAATGGAATTATTTTCTAATAAATGTAAGTCCGATTAATTGAAAACTAAAATTTATTATTAAAAAGTTTCTATATTCCAATAAATTATTCCTCTGTTCCTTGGAAATTTGTTTTTGCTGTCATCTTTTTTACTTTTAACAAATCCAAATTTTTGATAATTTTTGATTTTATGAGGCTTTGGAAATTTCTGTTAATTTCCCAAATTTATAAAAATCTTCCTCATTTTCAATGGTATTAATGATTTGTATTTTTTATACTTTATAAAAAAAATTTTTTTAAACTTAAGTTATCTGACAACTTATGTTTTCCGTATTTTTAACTCCTCATTTGAAGGTTCTGGTTCCACTGCTCCTGGTAAATTGCAAATGAGGTAAAAACTCAAAAACCTAGAGTTTTGATGAATATTTTTGAAATATCTGAAAAGTTGTAAAAATATTAAATTGATTGAATTTCATGAAAAATCTTACGAAATTATTTCCTTATTTTCTCTACAACTCAAAGTAGAGTCATTGGTATTTTTTTCAAAAATTTTCGGCTTTAATTTAAAAAACTTGTCTAAAAAGTTACTAAAAATAGTTTTATATAGAGTTTTTAATGAATTGAACATTTCTACATTTTGAAAGTTTGCATGCATTATTTACTATGTATTATGTTTTTACCTTTCGATATCGTTCATATGTATTTCTTACGTAAGATATAAAGTATAAAGATACAAGTATAAACTTTTGATTTTGGCTGGAATATTTTAATTTGGAAATTATGGAAAAATATTTATTTTACTTAGTAACACAAATTTTTTGAACTACCTTTATCAAGTGTTATTTAGCTCATTTAGCACACAAATATACACAAATTTATTCATATTGTTCACATATATAAGTTCTCAGTAATTTAGATACCTAACATTCGTAATAATTTGTGTGTTTTTGAAAAATTTTGTGACAGTTTATTAGAATACAACTGAAATAAAGGGCTCTTAACACGTTAATAAAGTATCATAGAATTCGTGGGATGATAACATATTACTATATATATATATATATATATATATATATATATATATATATAGATATATTATTACTATTGTTGGGGTTATAAGAAAACATGAATAAAAATAATAAAATTTTAAATTTATCAAAACCAATTAAAATTAATTAAAATTTTGAAAAAAGTAAAAATCAATATTTTTCGGGGGTAAAAGTGGTAATCGGTGGCAAATTTGATTGTGAAGACGAATAAAATATTAGACGAATAAACTATTAGATTGAGATAAGGTATATTGATTGGTCGGGAGCCCAAAAACAAATTAATTAATTAATTAAATTATTTACCGACGAACCCATTAATCAAGGGCCGCCGAGCTGAACGTCAGCTTAATGTGTTTCCCGGTATTAGTGAAATGGGCAATAAATTGTCAGAAATGGAAAATTGTTTCCCTAGCAGTAATCCAGATTAATGGTAATCCGAAAACTATAAAAGCAACTGACAACAAAATAAGTTGCCATTTGGTCGTAGAGAGAATCTAACGAGTTGAAGGAACGAGTAAAGAGCAGTAAATCAATAAAGTTAATCAGATTGCAGTGACTTACATCGTGATACCCTTAGGGTGTGTACGAGAGATAAACTATTGTGTATCGTGGTGAATATTTGTCAATAAAGATTTCTTTGTTGGGATTTGTCTTATTGATTATTGAACACGAGGAGTCGGATCTAGAGACCTATTCATCGACGAATACATAATATCTCAACACTATGAACATTATTACCATTTGTATGTTTGTAGAAGATAACTCAGGAAGCATAATTGTATAACCTTTACAAACCTCACAAACGCACTTTTGTTTAAATTACTGTATTCGGGATATTATTTTACATATTGACAACAATATGAGATAATGTCCATAACAAATTTTTATAATTTAGATTAACGTTGACATTATCTTTTTTATCTCAGCTAAATCATTTATCATAGTTTTGTAGGAAAAATAAGAATTTTTTTCACATGTACCTTAAAAATTAGAAATTATTTAAAATATTTATTAATTTAAATAAAATAATTGTTAGGATTGCATTTTAATTTAAATTTTTATATTACAGTTTTTGATTTAAAATTAAAATATCAAAATATTTAACAATTTTCAGTTGCCAGAGCATTACAATTATTAATTCTGAAGTCATCACAAAATTTCTTATTAAAATTTATCCCAATAAAAAATTTTTGATTTCATCAATATTCAATTTTCAAGCAAATTTAAGAAATTATAATTTCGATATCAACTAACAGAGATGTGATTAAAATTGAAATCAACTTCATGGAATCATAAAATTTAGTTAAATATTTCCTATTTTTATATTCAATTTTTAAAATCATTTTTCAGTAAAATATAAAAATGAATTACATCATGAAATATATGTTGAATTTAATAAAAAATGATATTCAAAGCTTCGAAAATTACTCTTAAGAGAAAAAAAATTAATAATAGTAATTTCTAGACATTTAAAATTTTCGTCTTAAAATAATTATTTTAAAATAAATTATAAATTATTTTTTATTTAAAATAAATAATTATCAGTAATAATAAATAAAAGTTGGAATTTTAAAATTATACACCATTTTTCATATATTATCAGCAGTTACTTTATAAATTAAATTCTAGTATAAGAAATTATTAATTTATAAATAGAAAAAATAAACATCTACTTGAAATTATAACAATACATATAGACATTGATGTAAATTAAATAAATTTACAGTAGAAGATCTGAAAAAAAATTTGGTGAGAAAAATAAAATACAAACGCGCATACACTTCACACAACACAACAACCCTACAGTAAAAGATACATCCAAAGGGTCA
The DNA here is from genome assembly GCA_022537955.1 of Schmidtea mediterranea. Lineage (NCBI taxonomy): Eukaryota > Metazoa > Platyhelminthes > Tricladida > Dugesiidae > Schmidtea > Schmidtea mediterranea. The sequence goes on along the minus strand of CM039679.1, from coordinate 316,578,985 downwards.
GAAATTATTGACACGATAATTTGTTGTGTGTATTTCTAATTACAAGAGAAGCTGACAGAAACAATTTAAATTTTAATTTATTTAATAAAATTCCAGTTTAAAAGTTTTTATAAATTTTGAAAATGATTATAGATTATCTGGAATTTTGGAAAATGTAGAAGAAAAGTATTTGAAAAAGATAATTTATATATATATATATAGTGAGAAAAAACCTAAGGTTTCGGCATTAGTTTTTAAGTATAATTAATCTTCTTTATATAAAACTAGAAAAAACAGTGCCAAAATCGATCTATATTCGTAATGAAAATAAATGAAATGTTAAAACAAAAACAGAATATTTATTAAATTCCAAATTTCTGCTGCCGATCAAGAATTGTTATTAAAGAGATCAGTGATGATAAATAAATCTATAATTATGTTTATTATATTCCAAAAAATAATCTCAGATAAATATCAGTAAAACAAAATTCCATAATTATTATCCCATTTCAAATATAAATGCCGCCAAATTGCAAGAAATACAAAATTAGAAAGCCTAAAATTCCAAAAAAAAATTGAAAACACAATAAAAATCACGAGTAGAATTTCAATGAAAAATCTTATTAGAAATTCACTTAATTAAAACAAATCGAAAAATAAATTCATAAAATTGGAAAATGTAATTTCCTGATCGTACTTATCAAACCTCAGAAATCAGGAAATGAAATTGCATTCGAAACTTATTTTATTTTCAAAATCAAATCGCAATTTTCCGTTAATGAAGTCGAATAGATTTAAACAAAATAATTTCCATTTATTTATTTACAATTACAGTTTTCGAAATTACAAGAGAACAAGACACAAAAAGAAACAAAAAAAAGATTTTTACCGACATATTTTCTATAATCAAAGAAAAAAACGACAAATGAGTATTTATTGCTTTCGAAGAAATTCTATGAGTGTATTGTTTTTTGATTGGAAAATGAGCGATGGGGGCCCCTTTGCCGTATTAGCCATTAGAATAATTAGGAAATAATCCCCGGATCTCATCTAATCACGGCAATTTCTCGTCATTCTTTAATTGAAATATTGCATATAAAATTACAGATTTTGCATTACAGTTTGCACTGTTATCGGTCTGTAATTTTAATATTTACAATATTTTATCGTATCTCATCTGGGACATTTGAATTTTGCGCCTTTTTGTTTTACCGCATTAATATTTGTTTTCTACACAGCATGTTAAATATTATATTTTTCAAGGAGTAATTTCATTTAAACAAATTAAACACGAGCTTCAAGGCATTCTACTAAACTGAGCTCTTTGAGGAACAAATGAAGGCTTTGGTTGGTTTATGGAGATATTTGGTATTAGGTTTAGAAAATTTACTTTTAACTAAGAAATCTTAATTAAATTTTGTTTCGAATGCTATTAGTCTTTGAGATTATAAGATATTTAGAATCATAGATATATTCAACTACTTCAACTACCTCATACTTCTTTTAGACGTCTTCGAAGATTTTCTGATTCGAAAAGAAGAGCTATATGTTACGCATTGTAGATCTGATTCTAGCGTGTACAATAATATCAAAACACAAATCACCCAAAAATAACAATAATTACAATTTTTGTTTTAATTTTTATACATGTTTGACAGCTCTTAATAATCATGAATAAATTGTGTTTTTCGTTAAATAATGAATTTATTTCTATTCTCATTTATTTGTTAAATATTTGTCGGTCTTAATTTCAGCTTTCTATATTTTTTTGGGTTTTGAGATATTTTCGGACATCGGATATCGGAAATGGTAATTGTTATATGATATAACAATATATGATATAAATAATAATTAATATTACAATAATATATGATAAAAAACTATATAAAAAATGTAATGGTGTAAAGTAACTGTATTGGGATATTTGATTGCCATGACCTTGTATAATTAATGTATATGAATGCACGCATGCTTAATTGATTAATCTTGTATGTCCTCATATTATATCATTGTTTATTATTTAGCCCAATAAAATATAATGATTCATGAGCTGTATGTCCTCATATTATATCATTGTTTATTATTTAGCCCAATAAAATATAATGATTCATGAGCTGTTAGACACACATGTATTGACTAACTATATTAATACATCACTTTTTATTGTTTCTTGCTTGTATTATTATGTGTAAGAGTATAGAAATTTCATATTTAGAAAAGGAAAAGGAAACATAAACAAAACTGCCAGTTTTCATATTTTATTTTTAGAAAGAATATTTCAAGAATCCTGATGAAACTGAGGAATCTCAGAAAAAGAAGGAACAAAGTAAATTCCAGTAGCTATGAATATTAGATTAATTTTTTGTCATCTGGGATATCCGAAATTGCAACATTGCAATAATACATGTCTTAAATTTATAATTACTACATTATTTCTAACCTTCGTAGGGTGTTGTGGTCATCTTTGACCATAAACAGAATGTCTGAAATCATGAGCCCTAAAGTTTTAAATAGATACTTATATTCTGTGTTAATATTCATATTCTGTTAACACGTTGACGGACAATTGCGGCTATAGCCGTCAAAGCGAAGTTCACAATGTGGCATGACTGCTATAGCCGTCCAAAACGAAACGGTCGTTTTTAGACACTACGGCTATAGCAGCACAAATGTGCACTTACTGGCGTATACGTAGAAGCATAGTGTCGTGTTTTGAAAACATCTTTTTAGGTTGAAGTTCATATTTCACCTGTTATACGAGTTGCAGATTCAGTATGCACGTGGTTGTGAAGGGAGTAGTGCGACATATAGTGTCAATTTTCGAACTTCGCTTGTTCCTACTGTCCGTCAACGTGTTAATTTCATTTTTAAAACAAGAGAAATCCAAATAAACGAAATATATTTAGAGGAAATTATTCTCATCAGTCTGCCATCATAATATTTGTCAAATGTTATATAGGAAAACAATAATGATGTAAAAGTTACGATTTAATTTTTTAATAAAATAATCTCAATTAATTTTTGGCTAATTGAATGTTTATTTTAGGGGATAGTGATTTAATCGACAAAGACTCACATAATATTACTCACACCTCTCAACCGGCTATGTTCCTGAACCCATATATGAAAATGACGTGATGTCTCTTCTATGTATGTGGCATTACACCCATTACATGAAAATTTATACACTAGATCAGAAACTAAATCTATTGGGGGTTGAGATTTATATATAAACATATTTATTGATTTTAACGATTTTGATACTGTTTTAAATGGATTTGAATTTCCTAATGATTTTGTGACAAACTATATAAAATTTTTAAAACCTTCTGAATATGGAATTACTAAAACATGAGATTTTATGGGTTCACCATCATATGGTGGACTATAAATTTTATTGTTTTCATCAAACCCAATCAAAAGGCGATCAATTGTTTCCTTAGTTAGTATTTCTACAAACGCCTTAGTATATCTATTTTCTACTATTGTTAGATTTTTCAAACGTAAAAGTTAATGACCAAAATCTAAAAATCAAACCCTTAATCATATTTCAATTAAAATTAAAGTCACAAAAGCTATTCGAAGTATTGTATAGACCTGTATCTGTTGGCGTTCTGTATATTTCTGTTTCGGAACCTTTAGCCGTTCTTTCTACTAATAAATCTAAAAATTGAAGAAATGAATTAACTTCTTCCACTGTTTTTTTTAATGTTTTATTCATAAAATTAAAAAAACAACATCATCAGAACTATAAAATACTAAAAATATATCATCAACTTAACGTTAATTTATTTTTTCTTTTCTTATTTCTTTTTAATGGATTTTTTATACATGTTATGTTTGGATAAATCTAATAATGTAAAATAAATACTTTTGTTCTTGTTTTGTTAATTTAAAATACTAAAACACGAATGTTATAAAAGAAAACATTTAATTTATGAACTTTTAAATACTTATCTACGCATTGGTTGAAAATAGCAATTTAAATCTTTAGTGTCCTTGAAAATAAAGAAAATATGATGGTGGAAAAATTTATATCTTTTCAACAAATACTTTATTCTCATAAAAATTCATATTTATACTATAAACTCAAAAGTCAGGTTTTTACCCAGTAAAACAAAAATAACAAAATTAAAAATTTTTATACAATATATACAAAAATATTATACGTAAAATAAAATTTTAATTTTACATTCAATGCTATTTCTATTGTCAGACTAGTTTCGAGTTTATTTGGTTCTCATCAGTATCACAAAATGAACTCGATTCCAACCGAGATCGAATTCATTGGCTTTGCAAATAGATCTTAAAATCTGACCATTTCTCGCTAGGTCACATCAAATATCATAATCATTGTAGTGCTCTAGTCAAATAATTAATTACATTTGATACATACAGATTAGGTGTATGAGCAACCACATCATCTTTGTGTCACAAAATTAATAAATTTCTACACCCAATATTAAAGATCTTAGTTTAAATTAATTAATAAAATTAATTATCATTAAGCATCAAGTATAATAACCATAAATAGACCCCCAGGAATAATTAATAATTAAAACAAAGACCTAATGAAATTTACTATTAACTGTTTTATAATCAATATGAATAAATAAATAAAATTATTCTAATAAATTTTAAATTAATGAAAAAAACAAATTATGAAACTGTTCCAAATTGAAACTTTATAAATTCGATTGATTGCGCTCTAAAGAGCGTGAGGGGAGCATTAAAAATTTCTTTAATAATAAGAATACACATAAAACCTGTCAATTGAAAATTTAATTTTTTCAAATTACAACAGTATTAAAACAAAAATGTTGTTTAATTATTTTTGCAATAGTTTTACATTTACAATGGAAAATTTTAGTGACGGAACAAATTGAATATAAATTCAAACAAACATTTCAATTTATCATTATTTCCCTTTATATGCCGAAATGTAAATAAAATTAAAACAAAAAATTCAATTTGAGAGATGGCTTTATTGAAAAGACTCCCTCATTTTGTGCTTGATTTTTGACATGCAAATAATTGGCCATGACCAACTGATTTGGACATGGGAAATATGTTTATTATAGTTTTAGATTCCATGCTATCAATTTATATTCTGTATCAAATCTATTGTAAAAAGTAAGGATTTTGTAGATGAAAGTTATTTAACAATTAATATTATTTTTAATAGGCCATTATAACAAAAAAAAATTTTAAGTGTAATAGTATACGTTAGAAAATTTCTTCGCTATAGATCTGTTTTCATTTAGAATTTCGTTTATTTTCATTACTTGTAGAAAATATATCATTGTTGAAAATGAAACAAAATATTGATTTGAAGTTTGAAAAAATGAAGATAAAAAATTGCAAATAATCAAATATTACAAATTAAAAGACAAATTTAAAATATAAAATACAAGTTTTGAGTTTTGATTAGTAAAAGAATACAATTGGTTAAATTTAAAAAACTTGTTGTCAAGATTACATTTAGTAAAACACAAAAAATACCGAAGCTTAATGATTATAACAAAGTTCTAAAACTTAATAAAACAATAAATAAAGTTTTAATAATTTCTGTTATATAATAGATTTATAAAGTAGACTGCCAAGGAGGGGGGGTGGTAATAAAATATTAAATGTAAAAAGAAAGTCGTGCAAAAATGTTTTGGTTGGTATTAATAATAATGAAATTTTTGAAATAACTAAAAGAGATAGATATCATTTTATTATGCCTTTTTTATTGTAATTGAATGACTTAACATGAAATATTTATATTGTTAAAATATTTTCATTGTAAAAATGATGTGATGAGATGGATAAAATACAAAATCTAAATATTTTTTTAAATGCTCCTTATATTGTTTAATTTTGGCTTCTTTAATTTGTAAGTATAAATCTATTTCTGATGATTCGACTTTTTCAGCAATTTCTGTGAGCTTGTCATTTGAAATTTGACAAATGGTAAGTCTAAAGGAGAATATTTATATTTTTATTTAATTATTAATTATATTTAATTTGCGTATTTATATTTATCAATGTATAAATGTAATGTCCGATGAATGAATAAATAATGATGAATTACTCAAAATAAAAAAAATATATTATTTCTCTGACAATTTGCAATGTTGTTTAAATAATATTTTGGTTTGGCTTGAATTATAAATGATGCTGGCTAATTCTAACAGTAAGTATTTAAACAATATAAAATATAACCAACATTTAGGATTTTTATATAAAATATATTTATAAAATGATATTTAAATACAATAATTATAATTTACAAAAATTAATATAATAATCATAATCATAAATCGCCTTATAAAATGTATTTTTCTTCTACTACAAATCTCACAGTAAAAATCAAGCTAGTTTGTTTTGGTAATTTTTTAATTAAAATGCTATTATTACTATAAAATGTTACTATTATTATGTAAAATGTTATAATAATAATAATAATAATAATAATAATAATAATAATAATAATAATAATAATAATAATAATAATAATAATAATAATAATAATAATAATAATAATAATAATAATAAAGAAAAAAGAAGAAATTTAAAATTAAAATCCAGCTCACTTTAACGTTATCTTTTTGTACAATATTATATAGTCGGTAATTTGAACTAGTTTCCTTTGAAGTAACGGCTCCTCTGCGAGTTCTAATCCCACTCATCATTGGATAAGCTGCTTCAATATTAAATGAAACATCATCAAAGTCCATGTCATCCGACACATCATTGTCTTCCTCGCTTTTCTTGTCACCTAATTTTATTTTGATCTTGCTCTCGACCGTTTCGTTGACATTTCTCGACTCGCTACCGTCATCAGTGCTGTTTGCGTCAATGTTGCTAGTGACTGAACATTCTTGAATTGTCGATCGACGGTTGGGTTTCTGTGAGCCCATTTCTTCAGATTTCTCAGTTTTTGACCACGAGAATCGTCTTTTCATTTTTCCGAGGAAATCAGAGCTCTTGTTAACAGAACTGTTCAGGAATCTTGGATCATTGAAAAATGGAATCTCGTTGATTTTGCTGCATTTAAAGTATCGATTAGTGTAATACGTTCCTGGAGAACTGCACCGGCGGAATGACGGAGAAATTTCCGTGTAATGTTTCGCGGTGAGAGATGTATATTCGTCAATGAAATCGTTGACATAAACCGAACACTTTTCGATCTTCTCTTCTTCAACGGTTTCATAGGTTTCTTTCAGAGTTGTTTCTTTCGGTTTAAACATCGTTTGAGACAACAGTTCCATGTTAGTCATTTTAAAAAATTATATTCAATTGAAATTTCAAATATTAAAATGCCCAAAGATTTTTCGAAAAATATTTTTAAAAATTTCCTCGAATTTGATTGGCTGAAAGAAATAATTGATTGGTCTAAAAATCTACAAAGCCTGAATTTTGAAAATTTATTATTTTTCTATTTTATTTCTATTTAATATTGTTACTAAGTATTAATTTATTTTAATTTAATAATTATTTAGCAAAAAATTACATTAGATACAGTATGAAAAGCGAAGCAGATTTTAGAAATCGACTTTTTGTCTGAGGTAAGAAAGGAAAAAAACTCAAAAGTCGTAAAAGAAATCATTTGGTTTTTTAGAAAAGTATTATTATGAAATATTAAAGGAAAACAATAATAATTAAATCGAATCAAAAGAAAAAGGTGAACATTGCCTACATTCAAGGTCCCAATACCTCAGGCGTAGTGGTCAAACTATGCTAACCGGTTTGAAAGGGATTACATTTTGTGTGTCGAAATTAACTATCGTATAATTTATTTCAATATACATTGAGTTGTTTTGTTATTCATTTAATTGATAAAAGAACTTGAGGAGTCAAACAGCAACTATTCGACTGTTATTAATTATCAATCAGAAATATAACATTAAGTTTCGGTATTTTTATTATATAGAAATTTAATAATTCACTTTTGTTTTCATTTTTACCATTTACTAAATATATACAGAATATTAGCAATAAATTTGCTAACATCTGATTTATTTACAAAAGTGTGGACGGTAATAATTTAATTTTATATCAAAATATTTAAATTATATTATCCAACATTTTATGAATTTGGATAGACGACACTTGATACAGATACAGTCAATCCTGGTGACAGTTAGTCATGGTGACAGTCAATCCTGGTGACAGTTAGTCATGGTGACAGTCAATCCTGGTGACAGTTAGTCATGGTGACAGTCAATCCTGGTGACAGTTAATCCTGGTGACAGTCAATCCTAGTGACAGTTAGTCATGGTAACAGTCAATCCTGGTGACAGTCAATTACGGTGATAGTCAATCCGGGTGACAGTCAATCCAGGTGACAGTTAATTCGGGTGACAGTTAATCCTGGTGACAGTCGATCCCGCAACAGTTAATCTCGGTGACAGTTAATCCTGGTGACAGTTAGTTATGGTGACAGTCAATCCGGGTGACAGTTAGTCATGGTGACAGTCAATCCTGGTGACAGTTAATCTCGGTGACAGTTAATCCTGGTGACAGTCAATTCGGGCGATAGTTAATCCTGGTGACAGTCGATCCCGCAACAGTTAATCTCGGTGACAGTTCATTCCGTAAACGGTTAATCCGTGAGATATGTAATACCAAAGACAGTTTACCCAGACTCTTTGAAATATTTAATTATTTATTCATAATTTAAAAATTAAAGATCATCTTCAAGAAGACTTATCGAAAATAACTGAAACAAATGATTAAAATTTTATATGATTTATGAATCATATGAGACATGATCTTGAATTGTAATTTATTTGATGTCAGATCATATTTTTCATTCGGTTTATATTCGATCAGAAAAAAGTCTGGATAAATTCTTGACTTTGGTTTTGCAATTGATTCTCTGTATATACGTAGTGAGGTCAATGAGTATACGGACTGCTATATAAAAGATGATATTCTAGTGAAATCAATAATATTTTCCATGGTTACAAAAAATGGTTTTTTAATATGCACCTACATAGCAGTGTGGGAGAGTGCATTTCCAATTTATTTGTTGAGTCATGCTACATCCTATCGAGTAATCAGGTTTGATTAAATTCTTTGAATTGTGTGAAGACAACAATCAGAAAATATTGAATCAGTTGCAGACAACTTAGGATAAAAATATGTTCCTCTCGTACTGCACTTCATGATTAGATTATTAAATTGAAACATGGTCGTCAGTTAGTGTTTGCATCAATTCGTGCACTAAAATTAAGGACGATGAAATTAAAGAAATTGGCAATTGAAAAAGCCTGGTGAAGCTTAATTCATCGTTCTGCAATATTTCTAGGATATATTGTATGAGGTTGCCCCTTGCTGGCTTTCCTTCGATTAAAAGGATGTACAAAAGTACAAAGTGATGGGATTTCAGAGATGGCTAAGTCTTGGTCTAAAGAAAGATTTATGAATTGTACTTACGTCGTAGAATTAATCACAGAAATGCCTTTGTAAGATATTGTTCTGAACTGTGAACTTAACAAATGTGGGATTAAAAGCTTTGGTTGGAAACATCAGTGCGTTTTTTATAGATAAATCTGGTGAGGGAGATAACTTACTGAACTTAAATCTAGTGCTGAAGGAACTTATAATTTACCTGGGGTCACTGAGAATATTAGTGAGCATGAAGAAAATACTATTCAGATACAAAAACAGAATAAAGAAGTGAAAAGATATAAAGCTATCAAAGAAAAATCAGCAGAGGAATCATATCAAAAAGTTGATAAAACTATCAAAAACCTGGAAATTGAAATTAAAAGTTGGGAGCAAGGGTTGGGAGCAATGAAAATGAATCTCCAGTTGGGAACTCACTGATAAAGCCCGATAACAAATCAAATAAGAAAAATAAAACATTTTCTATGAAAACGAGAATTGAGGTTTTAAAAGTAAATAGATTTAATTTTAAAGATCAAAAGTAACGAAGTGACAACTGGTGAAAGGGTAAAAGACAATGAAGTAGAGAATGCTAATAATGAAAATTTGTCAGGTGAGGAAAATTGCATTCGTGCCAACCAGCAAAATGTGAAAATATTTATTAAAGCATCGGGAGGGATGGAAGCAAACAACTATATCGTAATGGTAAACAATTAAATGAAAACAGGACGTTATTAGATAATAATGTTACAAGTGGCTGAACAGCCTTCCTGTTATGGGCAACAACCTGTAACTACAACCTGCTAACTACAACCTGTTATGGGCAATGGAAACTGAGAAGGAACTATCAGAAAGACTAAAAAGGTGCCAATCACAAAAATTGCGATTAACAAGAAAGCAAAATCTATTATTAGCGGTGATTACAACGGATGATTGCCCTAAGTTAGCAGAGGAACATGAGGAGGAATTTTATAAAGTGATCGAAGGTCGGACTTAGCTATTAGATCTTAGTGAAAAGGCATCGGAAAAGGAAGTCAAAGAGATTTTAGCAAAGGATATTTCGGAAATTGATCAGAAAAAAGGAAAGGTTGATCAATTACTGGAGAATAATGCGCAAAGAGCATGTAGTAACACAGATAATAAATCGTAAAAACGTTTAAAGGAAAATCATAGCATGGAATCTTTTAAATGTCTGGGAAAACTAAAGAAAATTGTAATAAAGCCATTTGCAGGTCAGTTGAAGGATTATGAAAGGTGGAGAAATGAATTTTCCGCCTATGTTGACTCAGCCAGCGCCAATGATGGAGAAAAGTTTATGCGTTTAAGTCAATACCTGGTAGGAGAACCTCTGCGAATGATTGAACATTTAGGATATGATGCTGCAGTTTATAACATGGCTCTGAAAAGACGAGAGATGAGGTACGGAGGAGATGATAGGAGATACCGTTGAATGCTGGTAGAAATAAAGGAGTTCTATCCCGTCCAAAATGGAAAAACGGGAGACTTGAACGAATTTGGAATGCTGTTATTGCAGGATAAAGCCAATGAATTGGAGTGTGGTTTTCTTTATGAATAATTAGTTCAGAAGCTTCCATATAAAATCCTACGAGAATGGAATAAAGAAAATTTAATAGAGATATCACAGAAAACCGTCTAATTGAAAAATATTTATTGAAGACAATGTGAGTCTAGACCAGGAAACTAGTAAGGTTTAAAGAAAACATGATACATTAGATTTTACTAAGAACAAAGAAATCACCAAAGGTTCAGTAACATTAACTACAAAGGGGCAAGGTCATTTTTGATTCAGGAGAAGAAAAAGGATTCAGAGAATCAACTGCACCAGGGGTGGGGAACCTTTTCATTTTAAAAGGCCACATTCAATTATCTGATTCAACATAAGGCCGCAGTAAAGAAAACGTTGACGCATTTCAACATCACCTTTTTTCAGAGTATATAAGCCACTTTATATATTGCTGTAGTTATATCATTTGCTGAATTCATTACTTTTTGAAAACAAAATTTTGTTTCTCATTTGCTTGTTTTAATTTCATTAAAATAGCTTTTGTGGCTCTCCTTCTAATTTGAAATACTTTTGATCCTTATGAGTACTATAATACTGATGAGCATTGAATTTTTTCAATGTTGATATAGTAGTATAACAAATCATTTTATCTTTAACAGAAACCATATAATATTCCAATTCCGGGTCCTCATTAAATAATCTGTTTTCATCTCTTAGCGATGTCTTGATCTTCTTCAACATGATGGATTGTTATACAAACAGAATGAATCTAATTATTAGAATCTAATTTAAAATAAAAAAAAAGTATTAAAAACTTAAAACAAATGATTTTTACGTTAATAAATAAATCAATTAGAATTTAATTTTTAAAAAACAGAAAGTATTAAAAATTAAACCGCGCAAAATAAAGTACTAAAAAAGCAAAAAAATGGTAATAGTCAAAAGGTCACACTAGAATAGCAAAATGGCCGCAGGTTCCCCACCTCTGAACTGAACCATTTCACAGAAAAAGATAAAGTAATGAGATATTGTCAAAAATGTTTCCAAAACCATTTCTTAAATCAATGCTAAGAATTCAAGAACATGGAAGTAGCTGAGAGAAAGAAGCTAGTAAATAATAAAAGATTGTGTTATAATTGCTTAAATCCTGGACATGAAGTAAGAGAGTGTCAGAAGCAGAAGTTCTGTAAGATAAAAGATTGGGAATAAAAGCACAGCTTTTGGTTACATGAGATTATTAATGAGAGCAAAAAATAATAAAACGAATAATACATTATTAACAGAAGTGAGAGGTAAATATTTTGGAAAATCTCAATATGTGAGTTTAAGAACAGTATCAGTTATACTTATGAACAATGAGAAAGAGATTCCCAGTGGTCGCACTTTTGGATGATGCATCTAATACCAGTTATGGAAGTATTAGAGTTACCGATGAACTAGAGTTAAATGGAATAGCGAGAAACATTCAAGTAGGGGTATTTGGTGGAATTAATGCCAAATTAGAGATGTGACTGATAACTGTGAAACTAAGTAGCGTGGACAAAAAGATAAAAAGGATTTGTCAATGTCAGGCTGTCAGAAATATTAAAAGTGAATTGAATGTTATAGATTGGAAAAAAAAAAGGTAGAAGAATGGTAACATTTAAAAGATATAAAGTTTCCGACAACGCAAAACAATAAAGAGATTGAGATCCTAATAGGAGTAGACCTACAAAAATTGCACGAAGCTCTTTAAAAGAGGAAAGGAAATGAAGGAGAGCCTATGGCAAGATTAACTCCTTTAGGTTGGACTTGTATCGGAAGAGTTGGATTAGGTAGCAACTGGATATCAAACGAATTTTATAAGGACGTTTCTGTCTTTTGAAAATCGCCTAGGCGATGAAGTTCAACGTTTATGGGAAATTGATGAAGCTGCAGGAGAAATGATTCCGTAAACTTCAATGGAGCAAGATTTATTGAAACGGACTGTTGGGGTTTTGTCGGTGAATTTAAATAAGATGTTTTGTCAATCTGACTCCAAGCGTGCTTTTAAACAACAGTAATGAACTCCAAACGATATAAACTTTATTGATTAATACACTTTATTTCCACTTTAAAATGACACAAAGAATTATCTATTACAGTCACGACTTGGTGCTTATTACGACCCTTCGGGAAGAATAGCACTTTTCGGATCAATTGGATTTCACAATCACTTGACTACTGTGACGGGTTTCTGAGATCGGTAAATCTGATTTAGTTGCTTTGCTTTGACTTCACTTTATTTCCTTTTCACAATTTCGGCTTTGTCTCTTTTCATCTTTCTTTATTATTTTTTCCTTTATTTCTGTTTCAAATTTCTCTTTTCCTTGATTTTAACTTCTAGTTTTCTCCAAATTTTTAATTTCCTCCTTTTAATTCTTAGTCTAATTTTTCTCTCTAATCTCATTTTCTCTCTTTGAATCCAGTTGCGCTTTCTTTTTATACTCCGTCACCCAATAACACTTACTGATGTCAAATAGAATTTCCAATATCTTTTACCGCTAATTCCATTTGGGCCTCTATAATCATTGACAGCTGTCCAGATAAATAAGTTTTTAGAGATGCCCTTTCCCGGATTCCCAAATAACATTCCTTCCCTTATCTTGAAAGGGCTTTTGAAATAACGTGCAGATTTTGCTTTTATTTTCCTAAATTTGCACTCGTTAATTATAAATGACCTTCTTTTATTTAATTGTCTGTTTTTATTGATTTTCTCTTATTCCCTTCTCGTTATTCGATATTTCTTTTTCATTCCCTTTTTATTAAGATCCAGAACCACATCTTAATCACTTATGATTGTTTCCCCCAATCATTTTACATGTTTATTAATTATTTTACTCTATTATTTAGGTATCCTCAACAATACTGAGAAAACGTTAACCAAGATAGATGGTAGATACGAAGTAAAGGTTCCGTGGAATGAAAAGAAAAGTCGGTTAATGGTAGTAGACATCATGCTGAGCATAGGTTAAAATTATTAAAAAGAAAGCTGGAACAAGATACCCAATCGGGACAAGACTGTCAGATGGCGATAAAAGATTATGAAGAAAAAGGATATATTAAGGAAATTAATGATACGAACAGCAGTGATAATGAGCGGATTTTGCCACATTTTCCAGTTGTTAGGTGGGATAAGGAGACGACAAAAGTGCGGTTAGTCTTTGAAAAATAACCCGGAAAAACAATGGAATATCGTTAAATGATGCAATTGCTGAAGGACCAAAGTTCCAAAATGATCTGGTAAATGAGGTCAATAACAAATACCAATTATCTAGAACGACTAATAACAATAATTTTGACCAATAAAATGTAAAAAATGGCAACAATCCTGAGAAAACAAATGTGAATAAAGAAGAAGTTAAAAAACAAATTTTTGAAGAAATCAGACAAAAAGAGAAGAAAAGAATAGAAAGTCGAATGATAGACGAGAAACAAAAGTTACTCGTGAAATTTGAAAGACCGGAAGAACGTAAACGAATAAAGGAAAATGATGATAAATATTCAGAACATAAACCGAAAGGATTAATAAACGCCAAAATATGCACGGAAACAATAATTAAACTAAATAAGCAGTCAGAAATTGAAGCCAGTTCAAAGAAAGATGCATCTTGTAGCAAACCTATACAAACTGTGCCAACCAAAAAATACTTGGCACCAGCTACAAAGCCAACTTATAAATCAAGACTTAAATAAGATACTAAAAAAACAAAACCTACTCAAATTTACTCAATTTAAACAACATCAAGAAACAAGAACACCATTAAGGAAAATCTAAGCAAATCAAAGCCGTTAATAAATCATGGAAAGATTCTAGAAAAAAGCCAGTTGCGAAAAAACATTAAATAAAATTGACAAATCAAAAGTCGTCAGTGGCGACAAATCATAACCCGAATCAAAATTCATAAAAGGCCAACCAATTAAAACACGTGAAATCAAAGAATCAAAAACTGCGAAACCGCAAAAACCTGTCGACAACAAAACCAAAAACAAAATTTCAAATAAATCAAAAACAAGAAAACCAGCAAGGACAAAAAAAAGCAGTTAACGGAAAAGATAATGTAAAAAATAATAAATCCAAACTGTCGAACTTAAAAAAGCGAGATGTTAGTTTGAAAGAACAAGATTTTAGCAATACAGAAATCTTTGAAAATGAAAAAGTAAGACATGAGTCAACGCTTAAACAGAGCTCAGTTAAACCAAAAAGAATGGCTATTGTGGCAAGTGCGGTGTTAAACCATCTAAAGAAACGGAATTAGTGATGGTAGATCCGATTTCCAAGGAAGAGGAAGGTGAAGGTATAACAAATGGAACTACTAAAGGACTGGTGAGTCAGAGTAGTACAGTTGGAAACAGAGGGGAGAATAATAATGAAGCCAATTACGAAAGTTTATCCGTATGATATCACAGATGAATTGATTCCGCCAAGAAATCAAGGCGTGGTGAATGGAAAATAATTAATTAAAAGAACTGAATTAAATTACTGTTTGTTTAAATTGAAAGATAACTATGTTAAAGTTTTTAAAAACCAAAATAAAAAATAGACTTTTATTGAATTGCAATTTTGTTATTTTCAATGTTCAATAATAAGCTTATTTAAAAAGTGAATAGACTTATTTTTATTTTAATCTTTTTATTTTTCCTATGTTACCGTTTCTATTGGCATTTTAGCACCCAGTCTGGGTGCTTATTGAATGAACCGCTTATTTACTTTTATTTAATTTATATTGAATTTAACTTATACATATATATATATATATATATATATATATATATATATATATATATATATATATATATACGTATTCTAATATGCTGTTGGGCCAGCACACAAATAGCCTTGAGAATTGTTTAAATGCATCAGTAATACAGCACGAAAACCCAGCACCAAGATAACTTAAAATACAATATACAACACCAACTAAACACTTTAAAATCTGAGAGAATATAAATAAATATAAAATCAAAAACATAAAAGTAAAATAAAATAAATACAAAATGCATCAAGAACCGCACGAAATTTACATAAAAAATAACATAATAACAAGAAAATTTGACCATAAAATGACCATTTATATAAAAGTAAAAATTAATGAATTAAATGAATAAAAATAAAATATTTTTTGGTTGAATAAATTTATTTAAAAAATGTTAAAAATAAGTTACTAATTTAAATTAAGAAATAAATAAAATTTTAATTTAGATAACACAAATAATTTCAAAGTCGAATTTTGTTTAATCGCAATAAAACTAACACGCAAGTTTAAGGCCAAATTATAGGTATAAATACTGATGTGTTTTCCCAAATTTTCAACTACTACTTTGTAGTATTAATTTCAACCAAATTTAAGATGCACATTTTTTATAAATCTTACTTTGTTGTGTGATTTTTTTCAGATATTTTCAGATCATTAATCTACAGTTATCGATATTTTCAGTTATGTTTTGTAGCAATATTTTCAGGTTATTAATCTACAGTTATGTTTTGTAGCAATATTTTCAGGTTATTAATCTATAGTTATGTTTTGTAGTAATATTTTCAGGTTATTAATCTACAGTTATGTTTTGTAGCAATATTTTCAGGTTATTAATCTACAGTTATGTTTTGTAGCAATATTTTCAGGTTATTAATCTATAGTTATGTTTTGTAGTAATATTTTCAGGTTATTAATCTACAGTTATGTTTTGTAGCAATATTTTCAGGTTATTAATCTACAGTTATGTTTTGCAGCAATATTTTCAGATTGTTAATCTACAGTTATGTTATTTTGGTTTATGTACATCGATGCCCGATTCAAAATTTGTTTATATAAATGCTAAATATACAGTTTATGCGTCGAGATTTTTGCCTAACTCATTTGGTAATTTATTTTTTTCTATTATTTTATTTTCGGTGGCCCACAGCCAAAACATAACGCAAGATAGAAAAATAAAACACACTATCGAACTGTGTAAGTGCGTGTAAAATCGCCAATAGTTCGTGCCCGTGAAGGCTCCGGCGTGCGGAACGCAGGAGCTGGAACGTCAATATTATCCGTACATAGGGGAAATTGGAGGGTAAATGAGTAGTCCATTGGCTGCTCCTTCATCATCCGTTTCCTGTAAAATTGACATAGATTTTTTACAACAATCGGCTCAAAATATCTAACACCGAGTAGTCCAGTGGGCACTCATTAAATATAATATGAACATACATAGATCTTAAGGACAAGAAGAGGGAATGGGTAGCGGGGAAAATTGCGAAATCGTTGCAACAGTTAAAATGAATAGCCATCGGAAAAAGATTAATCCGAACTACCAAAATCATGAAAAATAATGTTTTTAAATAAGAATTAAATAAATTAATTTGAGTTGAGGCGGAAAATATGGGCGGGACGCTGCTCAAATTTTCCGAATTAATTCAAATACTTAACAAAAATAGTAACGTAAAAATGGAACGTGTAAAATAAGGGTGGAACGCTGCTCAAATTTTCCGAGTCAATGAAAATACTTTGTCGAAAACTGTAGAATAGGGATGAACCGTAAAATAAGGGCGGAACGCTGCTAAAATTTTCGAATTTACAAAAATACTTTATCGAAAACCGAAAAATACAGATGGACTACGGCTAATGTTGTATATCAATAAAAAAATTTTAACGCTGAGGAATAAGGACGGATCCCTACAAAATCTTAATAATAATAACGATAATGATAAGGGTAATGGTGATTATAATAATAATAATAATAATAATAATAATAATAATAATAATAATAATAATAATAATAATAATAATAATAATAATAATCATGGTATTTGTAGTAATGATGATAATAATTATGATAATAATAATAGTAGTAATAATCATAGTAGTAATAACAATAAATATAATGGTAGTTATAGTAATAAAAATAATAATAAAGGTAATAGTAGTAACAATTAAGAAAGGTAATATATATAATAGTAACAATGATGATGCTAGTAATGATAATAGGGAACATTGTAGTTATAGTATGGATAAGGGTAAGAAATGTACTGTGTTGACTTAACATAACCAAGGGTTTACAGTCCATAAAAAATCATCAACATGGACAATAATAAGAAGGACTAAGCAAATGGACATAAAGATAGATGATATGAGAGTATAGCTTAACATTTGAAAGAGATAGGAGAATAATGGGACCTAAGAATCAAAAGCGAGTACAGGTCTTCTATCGACAGCTCGTTGGACCCAGAGATCGTTCGGTCAATTATAGCATTAGCAATAACGCTCACTTTTTGCGGACGATCTACCCACTCGAACACAGTTCCAACGTTGCTTAGCAACGGGTGCCGAGTGGTAAGCGAAAGAATATTTGTATGGGGTTGTCTGGGTAACAACCATATAGTTTCAAAATATCAAAACCCAGAAACCCACCAATGCTGATTTGACATGCGAGTTTGACGAGTGTCCCCAAATGCTATGTTGCATCCAAGCATCGTCTAACTCGGTCTATGACTGCTAATCGCTTAAACAAATTATGTTATACAGTGAAACCCCGTTATAATGCGAAAATCAGTGTCCATTAAATCGGGTCGCGTTAAAAGTGGGGTCGCGTAAATGCGGGGTTTTACAATATTGAACTTTTTTTCGGCCAAGATATACGTGTACACATGTAAAAATCAAAAGTCAGCTTATCATCAGATGATTATAAAAATTTGATAAAAATTTAGATAAATTTAAAGCATCGATGCCAATATATAAAGGTTATTACCGTGCATTATAATATTTATTAATTTTTTTGTTTGTGTTATAATACGGATTGACCAAAAATACCAAAATATCATAAAATTATAAAAAGTGTATCAACATAGAAGGTTACTGTGCCGTATTGGTTTCGTTTTGTCAAATAAAGATTTTATTTTATAAAGATTTTAAATATTTAAAACATTTAATAATTTTTATATCTGAATTCGCTCCGTAAAACATAACATAAGCCGAATTATAAAACCTTTTACGGCGTTGATATATTATATTCATTGCATGGCGCCCGAAAAGTTTATTATTATGTATATTTAAACACTCATTTCATAACGCTAAAATTTTATTTTATGCGACAACTGCAAGAATAATTAGCAATCAAGCGATGATTTCAGCTCGCAAAAACAATTAATAAATTTGTAAAAATAAAAAAAAACATGCGAAAAATTATAAATTAATCGTTGCGCAAAATGAAAGTAAGTTATTTTATAATTAAATTTTATAATTTATTTAAAAATACATCCAATTTCGTTTGCTTCTTTGCCGCAGACTGTTTGTTTTTCGCAAATTCAAGAATGTTTCTTAACTTAATTACTTTTAAACTATCAACATCTTGTGTTCCCAGCCACCTTAAACTATCTTCTAGATGTACTACTGCTTCAGAAACTTTTGGGGAGCAATTGTAGAGCAATCGTCATCGTTATCACTATCTTCTGTTTTTTCCGGAACTGATTGTGCAGCTTCATTCTTCATGCCGACATTTATAACAATTTCCTCATCTGATATATGCTCATATATATGGCAGATTTCATCTACTGAATACCAATTAAGAATATCAAGATGACTGGGTTCGTATTTTTTGATTACGTCTTCTGCTAAACACGCGTCTTCTTCCGTGAATCCTGTAAAACCTAACTCATCGTCACTACTATTTTGTATCGATGGCATAAAAGCTGCCCCAAGTCCCTTCATCTAGCATCGTTCAATACAATTTTCTGTAATACCTTCCCAGGCTTTACATCCAAGGTGGCATACTTCTTTTAAAGTAAGTAATGCCAATGATTGAGCGACGGAACCGTTATTATCTAATACCATTCCCTTTATCATTTTACGGAGATAATTTTGTTTAAATACGGAAATTACGCCTTGGTCAAGTGGCTGGATTTCTGTTATTGTGTTTTTTGGGAGGTACGAAACTTTTATCTTGTCATCACTACTGACAAGATTTTACGTTTGGGGGTCAGCAGGGCAATTATCCAGAAGGAGGAGTGCTTTTTCCTCTAGCTTGAGTTTTCTTAAATGAGCCCGAACGTCTGAAACGAATGTTTTGTGGAACCAGTCATAAAATACGGTCGAATTCATCCAAGCATTATTACTGTTAATATACTGAAATGGAAGTGACTTCATATTTACACGATGGAAACATCTGGGTGCTTTCGATTTTCCAATGATCAAAGGCCTTAATTTGTGGCTACTAGATTTGTTAACACAAAATAAGAGAGTCACCCTGTCTTTCCTCTTTTTAAAACCTTCTCGTTTATGATTGTCAGTCTTAGTTGTGAGGGTGCGATTGGGTAACATTTTAAAGCATAAACCCGTTTCATCATAATTGTAAACTTGGTCGGCTGTGTAACAACCCTCTTCCAGAAACGTTTTAAGCCAAAATAGATTGGAATCGACAGCCTCTTTGTCAGCAGAGCGAATTTCTCTTGAAACAAGAACTTGGCTGATAGCGTGCCTTTTCTTGAATCTGTCTAGCCAGCCATTACTCGCCTTAAATTTGAAATCTTCTCCATTTATACAGCGATTAAAATTTTCTGCTTGTGCTTTTAGAATTGGGCCTGAAATTGGAACACCTTCAGACCGAGCTTGTACAAACCATTGATATAAAGCTGAATCTAACACATTGTCACTTGCTGACTTAACTCTTTTATGCTGTAAACCAAGTTCATCTTCTAGAAGGTTGGGTAGACTACGGATCTTTACTTCGTTTGTTTTCCAACCTCTCAAAGTGGACTCGCTGATTCCCAAATCTCTTGCAAGCTGGGTTTGTTGTTTGCCATTCTTTAGTTGATCTAGGGCAAGCAGTTTCAATTTGGTAGAAAACTACATTTGTTTTTGAACTTGCTTTTCCATAATATATAATTATTTTTTAATATAAACAAACAATATACACTTATAAAGGATTTAAATTAATAAAGACTTAAATATTACGAATCATTTTTAATAATAAAGGTATTAAAAATAATCTGCAATTACAATCATTTTTATTTCAAAATATATATATTAAATTTATTTGCTTTTAACTACAAGTTTGATCACGGCATACATTTTGACAATTTTATCACGCTATATTTATTAAGTTTTGTTATTTTTTTCAAGAACAGTTTTTTATGGTAAAAATGAATTTAATTTCATGTTTTTGGTTCTTTTAATTTTATCAAATTTTTTTTTAAATGTAAATGAATATAAAAATTTTGGATGCCATGCTATGATCGCGTTAAATCGAATTCGCGTTATGGCGGGGCGCGAAATAGCGGGGCTCCACTGTATTTTAAAAAAATTAACAATAGCATTTATTTTTATTTTAAAATTTAATTTCATTCAAAAAATATAAATTTAAACACTTAAAACAATTTTAATTTTTTTAAATTTAATAATTAATATTATTTAATATTTTAATAATTAATATTTAAAAATTAATATAATAATTTATAAATAAATAATTAAATATATTTGGCAACAACTTAATTAAAAGAAAACGCCTAAAAAAGACTCTTTGTACGATATATTTCGACAGCATAACAGTCAAAGAATACAGTTATGCTGTCGAAATATATATTGTACGAAGAGTTTTTATAGGCGTTTTTTTAATAATAATTTATAATCAGATATTTTAAAATATTTTTATCTAATTTATAAAAAGTTAATTTAAATCTTATTTTTAATTTTACTCATTTTAAAACTTAATTTTATATCCGTAGATAATTAAGCTTAAATTTCTTCAAATTGTTAATTATTAAAATTATTTAATAAATAACAAAAACCGAGTTGAATATCTATATTATTATTTTTCTTATTTTGGGTTTGGAATTTATTTTCCATTCAGAATACTCTATTAACTTATCGCAAAATGTTGCAAAACTTCGCCTGAAAATGGTTCTGATTATTCAATTAAACACAAAATTAGGATTAAAAAATAAAAGAAATTGATTCAATTTGTATTTTATGGTCAAGAATAAAATGAATTGCAATTTTAATAATAATAATAATAATAATAATAATAATAATAATAATAATAATAAAAAATAATAATAATAATATTATTATTATTATTATTATTATTATTATATAAATCATTATGATTAATCTGTCGACATAATACATAGATTATGTAGAAAATATTACATTGTCAGAAATCAGAAGAGAAAATCAAGGAAAAATTTTGTATTGTTTATAATTTATAATGAAAAAAACAAAATTACCATTTTGTTAGATCTGAAAATTCTGGCAAAAAATTTGTCACGAATTTACAATCACATTTTCTCCCGTTTCATTTTCAATTATTTTTGCACGTTCTTTTTACAATATTGGGATTTTTCTAAAGTTTTCATTTGCTTGGACGTGCCTCTCAATCCCGAGTTCCATTTAGTTTGATTTTTAGAAAGTTCTACAATTTTTGTAACCATTTTGTATATTTTTGAGAAGATTCGCAAATGTTTTATTAAACATTTTTTGTTCTAATTTCAGGAATAAAGGAGGAATTATTAGAGGAATTTCCTATAACATCTAATTCTTATCATTTTAACTTGGTTTAAACAATATCTGACTATTACAAAAATTCAATTTCAAATAAGGACTATAAAACAAAATATCATTAAATTAGATTAAAAATATATTTAAAGTTTTTCAGAGTGTTATTTTCCTAGGATTTAACCAGGGGTGTGATTGAGCCGGTTGTTAAATTATTTCGCAAAAAATTCGTTTGTACGGAATTTTGTGTCGTCCCGTCCCGATACGTGTCTGATAAATTTAGATGCAAAAATTAGTACAAAAATAAGTTTTATTGCATTGTTAAAATTAATGCACACTTGATTGTTGACTTTATTTTTCGTTAGATATAAAACATTTTATCGTCTTTCACTGAAAAATAATAAATTTACTTTAAAATAAAGTATGAATAAATATAAAAATTTTAGTTTTGTGTTGTACTTTCGTTTGTTTAAAGGTTTAGATCATTTTAAGGAATACAATTGCTTATATTCAATTGTATATAACTTATATTTTATATTATATAACGTGTTATAATTTATAATAAAACTGATTAATTAATTATTTAAATTATAGATTTTTTCCTGGTAAAATGAATAGGGTTCAACAAGGAAACTTATTGTCATTTGTTAATTTAAAGAAAACCAAAGATGACGAAACAAATGTAACATCAATGAGTTCCCCAGTTGAAGGTTTTACATTCCAGATATACTGATACTAATATTGTGAAGCATATTGCTACCGAAATTAAATGAATGGTGTTCAAAAACATCAAACAAAATTCAAAAACTTGTATTATAATAGAAGAAGCATCAACGCTTGCTAAACTAGAAGTACTTTGGTAATATTTTTACAGTGTGGAATAGACTCTGCAGTTGCGCCAATGATGGTTTTTGTAGATTTAAAAGAATTGACGACTACCACTGCAGAAAATATCTTCAAGATATTACTAGACTGTTTGACAGAAAATGGTTTTAATAAAGATTATTTACGAAAAAATCTTAAAGCATTCTGTTCAGATGGTTCATCGACTATGTTAGGTATAAAATCTGGCATGGCCGGTAAATTGGTGGAACTGTTTCATAATTTAGTGGTATGGCATTGCTTAAATCACCGTTTATAACTAGCACTCGATGATGCTATAAATGAAATAAAACATGTCAGCTACTTTAAAATTTTCTTAGACAAAGTGTATTCTATATATCATCAATCCAACAAAAACCAAAATGAATTGGAAACCGTTGCCAAAGAAATGAACATCAAAATCATTAAGATTGTTCGCGTTGTAGGTCCTCATTGGGCAGTCTGAAGCTTGAGATCTGCTTAAGATATCCTGCATCATACAATGGAATGGCTAAAAGATTAGCTAATATAAATTTTATCAAAGATTTGGCACTGATCATAGACATTTTAGAAGAACTTTCTATTCTTTCAAATGCCATTATTTAGATCTTAACCCTTTTATGTGGTCTCGGAGAAAGACTGTTTTAGTGGTCGTGGGAATTCTGTTTATGGCAGCACTTTCATGATTTTCTCGGAAATTTGATTTTATAAGTCAATAACAAACAAATGGTTTCGAGAGAAAATTTACAGCGATCAACATAATCACCAAGGAAAAGATAGTTAGAATCAGGAGGAAATTCCCCGTATTCAAACAATCGTAATAGATCTGTAAACTGTCTATGAATGTCACAACAAATTTTAATTGGAGCTTCTAATTCTAATCAAATATGTTGGTTTACAAATATTTCCTTGCTCTTCAAACATAGTGCTCGTATCTCATCTTCTTTCATATCTACAATTTTTCTATTAACTTTGCATTCTTTGGCTCCAGCAATCAAAAGTTCGCTCAAGACATCTTTCATATTATTGGTATTTTGCAATTCATTAATGAAGGTTGCAATTTGCATTTCCTATTCAGTTGGAGCTTCCTTACTATATTTATGAATTCTAGCAGACATTAAATTATTCCTATTCATATTTTAACATATAAGTAATATTCAAAATCCAAATTCTTTTTATTAAGTTTTATTTTAAATCTAAACTATTTACATTACATTTTTAAAACAACCATTTTTTTAAGCCGAATTAATTACATTTATTTTTGTAACAAGTCTTATTTTTAAAAAAAAATCACGATTTACATACTCAGAATTAGATTCTTCATCATTTAATAGCTGAGAAAAATCACTTTTAGAGCTTCATAAGAATCTTGATAATTTAATGATTTTTTTAATTGGGGTGAAAATTTTATTTCTTCCTTCTGGCCATCGCTCATAAAATCATGTTTCACAATCAGCTGTATAGTCTTCTGTACTTTTAAAACCGTCTGTACTATTTTGATGATTTTTATATAAATTATCTTTCCTACTTCTTTTATCTATCGTGCGAATAAATTGCATAAAACCTTGGCACTTTAGGAGTTCATTTGCGATAGATATTTTATATCGGATGAGTTTTGGTCGTTAATTAGTTCATCACAATTGTTTTCAAAAATAAATGATTGATTTCTCTAGCAAAATGTTAATTAACCCTCTACTGCCAAATTTATTTCTTTACGATGTCCAAATTCAGTACAAGTTGACGTTTAATGTAAATCAAACGCTATGTAGATAGATCAGAAAGGGGGAAAATTTGACTCTTGGCTCGAAAAATGGACTCTCATAAATATTTTAAAAGCATAAAATATGGATTTACGTACTAAAATGAGAAAGAATTTTTTCTTTTTGATTTTAATTCTTTCAAAGACAGACTTTTATTTTTCTTCCAAGATTTTTCAAAAATAATTCATCTTTGTGTTGTGAACATTTTTTCGCTCCTTTAAAAAATTTCTTTATCTTATCTGCAAACAAAACAGATTTATTATTGTTTTTGATGTATTCAAATTATTTATTTTCACTTTTCAGTGCCAGTCGGTAGCAAATAAATTATTTAATTATAATAAAGTGTCATTCAAACATAAGTTTTAAAATATAATTCGACAGAATCATTTTCATCATAAGGTAAAACCAAAAACCAAAAAATAATAACGAATTTAGTTTACATAGACAAATTATTTGTTTTTTTAATTTTTAAATCGTTTAAATTGAATTTTAAAAATAAATTTTATGTTATTAAAGTTTTAAATTTTAATATTAAAAATTTTAGTTTAAAAAACAGAGAAAACTATTTGAAAACATTCAAAACTTTCGTACTTATAGCATTTTGCACATTATTTTTTTGGATCCAATGACTTTATCAACAACACGTTGCAAATAATTATAAAAATATTTTAATAAAAATTTAAAATGAGACATGCATGTTTTTCTCAAACAGCCCTATTGTGCTCATTAATGTTGGTAAATCCCTTCAGTCGACAATGATCAAGAACTCGAGTTAATGATAACAGAAAGTCTATCCTATGTATGTGACATTACACCCATTACTTTTAGATTGATAAACGAGACCCGAACACAATAAAACCGGAGTTTTTGACTTATTAATAAACATATTGCATATCAAACAGGAATTAAAAATGATTATATAATCTAAATTTCTCAATTACTTACTTATCTTCCTCTTATAATTTGTAAAATACCTTCCGGGTACGGCAATACCAACACGAATTTAGGCTTGTCGCCTTTACATACACTATTATAAGGATTTTTTATGATTTTTACCTCTTATTTCTTTTCATTATTAATGTCATTATATTTTCTACAAAATTTGACTATGAATACCATAAATGAATCTGATTCATAGTCAAATTTTGTAGAAAATATGACATTTACATACACTATTTATATTATTTCCATCACTATTTGATTTATACCCACTAATCAAATTACAATCCGTTTCACATTTGAATACAATATTCTTATGTAAACTGTTCATAAAACTCAAAAACGGCTCTGCATGCCTTTGATTTTCAAATACAAGAAAAATATCATACGATTCAATATGTTTAACTAGAATAAAAAAGAAAATTGCTTCTTTCCACCTTGAGAAACTCCTTTTTTATAACCTGTATGTGGATGATATATTTAAATTTGGTTTCTGTAATCTTTGGTATTAGTCCAAGATCTTTATGGAAACGTTATTCTTTTGTCTTTATCTTTCATCACAAGTCAATTGACTATTATTCACGTGAGACCTGTGGCCCCTAGTTAATGCAAGCAGTATAAATATTCTATAAAAATATCTTCCTGTCAATTGTTTACAGTTACAATAAATATAATATTGCGCTTATAGTCGAAATCCGTTTACCATTCAAACGCAACCCCCGTAAGGTCTAGACGGATTAAGATATTCCCATTTATTATTTCCATATGAAATTGGGCTTTGTTGTCGAGTCGTTTAGATAAGAATTTCTCCCTTCAATTCATCTCATCCAGCATCCCATTCATCCGTTAAATTATCAAAAAATTATTAAAAAATTATTAACGAGATATTAAAGAAAAAGCTGAAAATATTTTGGTACGAAAGTTTGTTATATTTTCCGTGTCTCTGAATGAATCGGTAAGTTTCAATGTCTATCCGTAATAATGTTGTGGGGGGGGTGCAGAAATAAGATAAATATGCATAAATAATTGAGGATTCAAAGATACAACGAATTCAAATTTGTGTGTAAATTAATTACAAAATGTAAAAATAAAGGTTTTTCTGGGAAAATGCAGAAAGAGGTAGAAACTAAAAAGATTAAAATGAATTGAATAATTTCAAATTTGTATAGAGACCCTGAAGATGTAATTAAAAAATACAAGTTGATTAATTAATTAATTAATTAAAACAAAATGAGCAAATTTAACATACATAATAGTAGCCCATCGGCATGCGGTGCAGCAATAAAATTTTGTGTTTATATATTTAGTGATATTCTCAAAATCCGGGAAAGATTATGAATCAATATGGTCAAATCTAATACCAGTAGACCAAGGGTGCCCAACCCAAATGGTTTTGCGAGCCACTTTGGAAATGCATAATAACTCCGAGGGCCGCATATGAAATGATATATCCTCATATTAGATTTAGATACACTATAAACATTTTATAAGAGTTAAAAATTGAAACATAATTGGTAAAGGTGGACCACATGTGGCCCATGGGCCGCAGGTTGGCCACCTCTGCATTAGACAGATGTGTGTACTCCAGAACAAATGAATGTTACGCAACAAATGTATATTATGTAATATTCCTTTGTTCTGGAATTGTTGAGGATACCTAAATAATAGAGTAAAATAATTAATAAACATGTAAAATGATTGGGGAAAACAATGATAAGTAATTAGAATGTGGTTCTGGAGCTTAATAAAAAGGGAATGAAAAAGAAATGTCGAATAACGAGAAGGGAATAAGAGAAAATCAATAAAAACAGACAATTAAATAAAAGAAGGTCATTTATAATTAACAAGTTTAAATTTAGGAAAACAAAAACAAAAGTAAAATTTGCACGTTATTTCGAAAGCTCTTTCAAGATAAAGGAAGGAATGTTGTTTGGGAATCCGGGAAAGGGCACCTCTAAAAAATGATTTATCTGGACAGCTGTCAGTGATTATGGATGCCCAAAAGGAATTAGCGTTAAAAGATATCAGAAATTCTATTCGACATCAGTAAGTGTTATTGGATGATGGAGTATAAAAAGGAAGCGCGATTGAAATCAAACACACAAAAATAAGACAAGAATTTTTGCAGGAGACAAAAAAAGATTACAGAAGACAAAGAAAGACAAGAAAAAAAGAAAGTAAACAGAAATTTGAAACAGAAATTAAGCAAGGTCAAAGCAAAGCAAAGCAACTAAATCAGAGTTAACGATCTCAGAAACCCACCGCAGTAGTCAGGTGATTGTAAAGCCAATTGATCCGAAAAGTGCTATTCTTCCCGAAGGGTTGTAATAAGCACTAATTGTGATTGATTGATAATTCGTTGTGTCATTTTAAAGTGGAGATAAAGTGTATTAATCAATAAAGTTTATGTCGTTTGGAGTTCGTTACTGTTGTTTACGCTTGGAGTCAGATTGACAATAATTCCTATTCGAATTCACCGACAACCCCAACAGAATGCACACATCTGTATACTAATACAATAATAGAAATAAGTCGTATTAAGATACAAACTTAGTAAAACGTTCTAGTTATGGTGAATAGACAAGTGCGCATCAGTGAATGATTGTCGACATTTTGAATTTAAGATAATTTGAGAAGTTTCCAAATCATCATCTGCTTATGAAAGACAGTCAACCCTTGGTATAGGGATTTAGATTTATCTCGTCTAGACTCGTGTAGACTTGTCTAATTATTGTAGAAAACATGAGTTAAAATTAACATAAGGTTCCTGTTGAAAGATGAAGAACTGTTTAACTCATTAATTATTGTTGAGTAGAAAAAGAAATTGTTAGGGTTGTTTGGAGTTGTGCAACAGGAAATGAAAGTGCACAGATAATAAAAAGCGGATCAATGATAAGGGTGAAAATTGGAATATTTTTACCAAATAAAAAAATACAAAATATTTGTTAAAAATTGATAAAAATTTTCATATGATGGAGAAAATAGGTATGTACGGATAGCATATGAAGACATGAATACACATCTACTAATATAAATCAATAGGATGTTCCAGAAAAAGATTTTTAAGTTATGTGGAAAACCCTTGAGGATAATGAGATTCATCTATTTTCTGAAATCTATAAAGACAATTAATTTCATTTGTGATTTACAGAATGGCGAGAGGGGCCTGCCTAATTATGGTAGTAAAAATAAATCTGTGAATTTTTCACTCAGACTGAATTCGATTGTCATGTTATTCAAATGTAATAGAAACCAGTAAAAAACGAAAATACAGGTTAAAAAGTGTCTAATTATTAAAGATAAAATTCAGCAGTATTAAATAATCAAATGAGATTAGTAGATAGTGAGTGGAACTTAATACTACCCAAGTCAAACAATTTGTATGCAAGAAATGGCAATCGGCAGTTGGTAGACTTACTATCAACGCAACGAGTTCAGTTATAAAAAGATTGTATTGATAAGTGTAATAATTGTGTTGAATTCAAATATAAGTTGTTGTGATGAGTGTAATTGATTTTGTTGTAAAGAGCACGAGGAGTTATGTTTGGGTGGAGGGAATTGAAAATGAGTATTATATTAAAGTGAGTTGGTTTTCTAAATAAAACACTTGGAAATGCATTAAAAACCTTGCTGATCATTGGTAACCCATAATATATAAAAAGGTTGAAATTAAAGGTGATTTTTCCTTGGAAAACTTTTCCAACTCGTACTTGAAATGACTGTAAATCTTATATTTTGTGAAATTGGTTGATCAGGACAATGTAAAATTTGTGTTGTATAAATGAAGTCTCAATATTTATTTTGGTTTTGATGTTTATTTCTACTAAAACTCTAATAAACCCATCAATATCTGAAAACATTTTCATTGAATGAGCATTAATAAATATAATAAAAATTAAATAATTAAAAAAATATTTTTTTTCAATTTTAGTTGTATGTAAGACAGCAAAATATGGTTAATTTTCGACAGGATTGTTGAAATGGCTTCAAGAGTTAAAACCGATGTATGACCAAAATAGGCAGAGGCATAATATAGGCTCCACAGCCGCATATATCTCCATATAGGTCCACATAATATGTGCTTTGCATACACCACTAATATATGGTCAATATGGGGTTGTAAAATGTCCAAAGGGGTTTAAAAAATTCACAAGTACCTAAATTTTTTTAACCAAAGACTTCAGTTTTACTTCCAGTAAAGTTATCATTTATGGACTACTTTACAAATAACATTCAAATAAACAAAAACTATAATTCTCAATTAAATAAAACAATAAAAACAAATAAAATAATTTGCACCTCCCGCGGTGGACCTAAACCGCTGAGAGAATGGATTACTGGAAATGTCCAAAATCAAAGCTGGAGATTTTCGTAAATTTTCGACAGGAATGTTTATTTTTTTAACATAATAAATATAAACTATGAAAATATTATTTAAAGTCAAAAAAATTGATTAATTGGAATAATAATAATAATAATAATAATAATAATAATAATTATAATAATAATAATTAATATTAAACAAAGACGGGAAAATGCTTGCTTGTTGCATCAAGCACATCGAGGTTGTCGAAGAAAAGGTAGTTTGATTGTTCCAGCTAGAAAGCTCTTTTATTTTATTCTTTGAATTTCTTTTTAGAAGTCTCTGAAAAAAACTCATCGAGAAATTTGGTTGGGAAAGTTAGATTTTTTCATGAGCGTCATGGGATTTAATATCGGTCTGGGAAACCTGTTGAGGTTTCCGTACTTGTGCATGAAAAATGGAGGAGGTGAGTTTTATAATTTTTTTCATTATTAAATAATTATTTTAATAATAATTTCTTTTGGATTTGATATTGTGAGAAGCTTTTATATTTTCCTTACGTTTTCCACATACAACCAATAAAACATAGGGGGGCTTCTAAAGTACTTGAATAAACTAGATGGCTTCATTTTGACAGAATTTATTTTTTTAAGGGGAAGAATTGTTTTTGTGTTTTTATATATATATTACTTAACCCTTTAATGGACGTGTATACAATTCATACTTAACAGCAACTTAAAAAGTGCGTCCGCGAATTTTAAAGTCTGATAATAAATTGTAAGAGTTGGAAAAGGGTTTATTTAGTAGGCGTTTCAAATTTTATTCTTTCAGCACTTCACTATTGATTACAAATTATACATACAAACTTTTATCGCGTTGAATAAATAAATATTTTTTGTCCTCTCAGTTTGTAAAAACGCTCTATTCCTCTATGCTTTTTTTCTTTTTCTTATACACAGTCTAGGATATTGGTTTTTTATTTTCTGGTGTAAGAGATGTTTTTAAATTTTCGACGGAGGCTAAAACCTGCGAGAAATTAGTATTCAACGCATCACACTTACTAGTAAATGTAGTACAATCAGAAACGGGTTGATGTGCGCGTGTGTATGCATATTTTGAGTACGATCGTTAATGATGTAGTTTGACGGAGAAACTAACAATCTTTTTTCGTTATTATTAATGAATATTGAAATTTATAAAATACTAAAAACCAGTTATTCCTTTAATCCAATTAGAGCTTACAATACCGGAGTAAATTCTGAATACCGGTATTCGATATTAGAAATTTTGTAATATCGGGATACCGGTATTAAAACCGGTATTATAAATGAAAAATTTGAAGTCATATTACTGTTTAAATCAGACATTATAACGACTTATTAACAAATATTCATGAAATCTAATAAATATTATTCTAAAATGAGTATATATTCTTTATTTTTTTACATAGATGGTAGGAATAAACGGGTACACAAAACGAAGAAAGTTTATTAATTATATATTAAATTTATGTTAAATATGCATGTAATAGGCCCGCGAGGCATTATTTAATTAAAGAAGCAAAAAAAACATTAATTGAAAGCAGTTATGAAATATTTTATTGATAACTTGCATTTTTTTATTAAAATATTCTCTCAAAAAACATAAACAATCAATAGATTCATCATCAAGCGAGGATCGAATTTTCGTGCAAATATAACCAGCCGCTGAAAATGCTCTTTCTGATTCTACACTAGTCGGCACTATTGTCATTAAAAAATCATACACATTTTGTAAATATATTCCTTTGGTTCCCGTCTTTTCAAAAAATGTAATTTCATCTTCAATCTTTTGTTCTAAACTCTGAACTTTTTAACAAGCAAGCACAGGAGAAGTATTTAATGTTTCTTCTATTGCTGTATGTAGTTGTTTTTTCAAAGTTTTTATGCTTACCATATTATAATCTAACGCCGTTTCACTACTTACTTTACAAGAAATTGGAAGGGATGTTTCTTGCACAACTTCCATATCTTCTGTATCTTCAGGGTTTTCATGTGTGAGTCGTTTTGTTAAGCTCACAATTTTTTTTATGATTGTAAATTTAGATAACCGTTTAAATACTTCTCCAACGTCTTGTATTCCCTTTTGCAGATACTGAAGTATTTGTGATAACTCCGTTCGTCCTAGTAAAATTCGAGATTTCAATGCTTCTAATAATTTAATGCAATTGCGGAATTTTGCTGCGAAAGAGTGTCTAGCATAAATGTTAAAGAAGCGTCAGCCGTCAAAAGATTTGCATCTTTCCGGCATAGTGCGTCTACAGTTAATTTTACGGGAGTAAAAGCCGCAATAATTGAAGACAATAAATTAAATTCTTTGTCAGAAAAATGAATATCAGAACTAATGTCAATAAGAGCTTTTTGAATACAAAATTTAATATCTTCAAATTTTTGTAACATAAATAACATGCTGTTCCATCTTGTTTTACAGTCTAATTTTAGAGCAGATTCTTTGCCTAGTTGTTCTTTTACATACTTTTGTAAATGTTTATCGTTTTTAGAAGGTGAATATTTGAATGTTTTTACGACATTCCGAATTTTTGAGACTAGAGATGATATGTCAACATGTCTAATATTAAGTTGATTTTTAGTAATACTAGCATATTCCTCTATAATCATTCCATTATCATTTTCTTAGTCGATATCGTTGTCATTGTCATCAACGCTAATAATATCATCATCACCATTAATGTGCTCCACAAAATCAACATCCTCACTCAAGTTCGTGGGTAACTTATACAAAACATCGGCAATCGCTAAATTTATGCAATATGCCATACATTTTTGATGCTCAGCCTTAATAGTTTTTCCTAGTTTTACCATAATTGATGCACCATCAGTAATTACTCCAACTATATCTTTAGATATATCTAAATTAAAATCCCTTAATTTTTTTTCTACGAGGGATAAACATTTTTCGGCTGGAACGGATCCATAACCGTGCACTAATCCGATATTCCACATCGTTTCTCCAACAGAATGTACATTGATATTTATATAGCGCCGATTACGAATAGACGTCCATTCGTCAAATGTGATACTGAAACGTTTCCCTTCGGATTTCAATTTAGAAATTTCTTGCACTGTAGACTGTTTAATAATTTTACTATATTCAAGTACCATATTTCTAATACTGACTGCTGATTTCGGTATATTTTTAAATCCTCTTGCCTTTAAACCTACTCTTATGTCATGCGATTTTATAAAAATATTAAAAGACAAGCCATCTCGAGCCGTCATTCTGGCCAGCACTTCAGAAGTTGTTCGTTTTTATTATTCTTAAAATAGTTTGTTATCAACAATCTGGGCTGTTTAGAAACACACGATTCTACATCATTAGTAAATTCACATTTCTTTTTAAGATTTAGTCCATGTATTGTTTTTAAGTGAGTATGAAGGCCACTTGTGGATCCTCCTGTGCACTTTATTTCTTTTCCGCACTTTTTACATTTAGCGACCTGTCCTTTTTTCAACTAAAAAATAATTCCAAACCGAAGCTTCGTCCTGTCCCTTTCGATGCTCAGTAAATGTATTCATTTTTTAGGGGTGATAACAATTTATTTTTATCAATATTAATATTTAAAATATTACAATCCAACATACATAATGTAAATATATAGTAACTTATCGAATAATAAATATAGATTAATCAGCATTTAAATACGTTATGCTATTTTTAATTATTAGAAAAAAAAGAGAAAATATAAAATACAACCTTTATTGCAAATATTAAAGCTAATTTGTAAATTTATAGGATCTTAATCCGACTATTTTATATTTTCTTATTTTAACATATCATTTATTTGTCTAAACAGGACTCTTTCCCGGACATAAAGATAAACCATATAAATCAGCTTAATATGCCCAGCAGCGCTATTACACGATGTTGACATAATCGGCTCAGTATGTGTAATAAATGTACGCGATGTAGATTTTAATCCGACAAAACTTTTTGTTTTCTTCCAAGAAAATGTTATTGTAAATTTTTGTGATTATTTTCCAATATAAAAGCGCATGAATACCCATTTCATCAACTGTTATAATACCGAAATACCGGTATTTCTACGCTGATACCGGTTTTCAATCCCGGTCAGAAAATTTTCCGGTATTCGAGATCCCGGGATCCCGGTATTGGAAGCCCTAAATCTAATTATCTGTCTTGTAGTTAAATCTTATAAACCTTAACCTACAAAACTTGGTGTGTCTATTAAAGTTCTCGATTAACAGTTTGACGCCTCTTATACAGTATAGACTGTTAATTCGCCGTACCGCAGTAACCCTTTTGCTTTAATGGCTCATTCGCCGTTGCTTCCGCATACATTTATGAAATTACGTTTCATTTCTTTTGTGTTAATAATATAATTAAAATGACCCAAAATGTTTTTGATTAAAGCTGACAGCATTTAGGCATCATAGAAAATATTTAGACATTTACAAGTTATTTTGACAAAAGAAAACTTTTCTATTTTTAATAGAAAAACATCTACTGTATATTCTATATAGCATTTCACTATATATTTCTACCGTTTATCAGTCTTCTTCAGGCTAAAAATCACATTAACAAAATCTTAAGAAAAATAAGAAAATATTTCAACAAATTAACCAATTAATCAAATCATATCACAAAATATAAAATTATTTTAATTTTTAAAAAATAAACATGTAAATTAATTTTTCAAAAACAAAAATATATAAAATTATCATTCAATTTAAATAAAATTTTTAAAATTTTAAATTTAAAATTGTTTTTACATAACATGCCCGTCATCTCTGCACTCGAGTTCTTGACCATTATCGATTGAATGGATTGACTCGCATCAGTGATCAATTTAGGAAATGTGTAAGAAAATAGGTATGCCTGATTTCAAAATAATTGCAAAAATCTGCGTAATTATTGGAAACAAATAAATTGTGAGGCCTTGTTGATAAAATCTTTAAGTCCTATAATTAATGTTCAAAATGATTAGTTTACAGGTATTTTGAATGTATTTAAATAATTTAACGTAACTTGTGTGTGTTATGTA
Source organism: Schmidtea mediterranea (assembly GCA_022537955.1). Classification (NCBI taxonomy): domain Eukaryota; kingdom Metazoa; phylum Platyhelminthes; order Tricladida; family Dugesiidae; genus Schmidtea; species Schmidtea mediterranea. The sequence continues at coordinate 316,543,689 of CM039679.1, read as the reverse complement.
TTTGATGTAATTTGTTTGGGATGATATGTAAAAATAATTTAATACCACTGCTGCCCTTTCATAAATTAACGTGGCACGGAACGTGTTAAATAAAAGTCCTAAAACACTACCAGAGAAAATATGTATTAATAAGAATAATTATAATATTATTATTATTATTACTAAAGAAGCTTTTCAATATATTGAAAATAAATAGTCACTGTAAGTCATAATAATTGGACTCGAATAAACTAACTAAACGGAAATAAACCAAAACGTATGCAAACCTAAAGTTCTAGAATAAAAACAATACAACATCAAAAGTGACATAAAAGGATTTAAAATATTTGCATAAAAACAAATTGATGTTAAGCAAGACATAAATGGAGCTGTAACATTTGAATGAACAGAATATGTGGCATCGTGTATGCCGTGTAGCAGTGCATACAGCTGTTAATTCATACTTTGCAGAAGCGGCTTATCTTATCATTAATTTTTTTAACAATCATAATAATAATAATAATAATTTAAATTAATTCTTTCTCGATTTCTGATAAAATCAGAATATAAACTTAACTTCATTTTGTCTTTTTTCATGGAGAAATGAGTTTATGGCTTTTCTGGGGAATTAATTAAATCAGAAACCTTTTCGGCTTTAATCTTGCTGAAAAAAATCAAATAGGGAAAGAAATCGTAATATGAAATAAATTCATTAAATTTAATTACATTTTTACATTTTATGCTAAATAATGTCGCACGAATGATGAGATTGAATTTGAGTTAATTTTGATATGGTTCGTTTAGTTTCTCACGCACTTGATGTATTGAATTGTGGGGGGGCACTTTTCCGATTATTATTACGGCAATCGTGTGGATTATAGAATAGCTTGATTAGTTACATAATTCGTAATTGTATAGAATCTATTAGTATACTTATTATTAGACTCAAAACGTTCCGTTCTTGATCTAGATCTTCTTGTTTCCATACTTCTTGTTTCTCACAGTTTCTCTTTCAATTTAAATAGTTTTCAAATAAATTCCATTGATGGGCCTACAGTGTTCGAAACCTTTAGATGAAATGTCATATAAATTGAGTTAAAATCGTATTGAAAATAAACGGCCAAATATCGGCTGTAATGTAGCAAAGGGGGGCTAAGAAAGTCAATGACCTTGATGTGGATATATAATTTAATGATCAAATAATAAAGGTTTTAATACTTTAATACAATTTTTGAAACTACCAAGATATCATTTAATAAAAACATAATATTTTTCAAGTAATTCTTTTTAATTTAGGTGCGTTTCTCATTCCATATTTCATTTTTCTTTGTATTATTGGTATCCCAATGTTCCTCATGGAAATGTCCTTGGCGCAATATTCAGGTTTTACACCTTTGGAGTATTATGGAAATATTTCACCTCTATTTAAAGGTAAAACCAATAATTATATTTTTTAATATCATTATTATTTGTGCTATAAAGCTCACTGCTTTAAGTTATTATAATAAAATTTATAATTACAGTCTATCCTATCAATAATGGACATGACGGTAACCTTTTTTTGGGTGTTCACTACTGAAAAAATAGTGGACAGATAATTTTATTTTTTAGTATAAATGCTTACTATTCCTGAAATATAATTTTTTTATCAATAGAGTTTACAACAGTGGTTCTCAAAGTAGTGGTCCGTGCACCAGCAGTGGTCCGCGAACCATAAATTACCGGTCCGCAACGTGAGTTGAATAGGAGGAAATTAATGCCAGAATATTGTTAAACGGTTTATCCCTCATAAAATAAATCATATGAAATATTACAACAAAACTATAAACGTAAAATTACAGAATGTGCATTTTTCTCTCTGGATTCTTTGGAACATGAATGAATTGTCCTACATTAATTTAGTGGTTGACTTTTATATTTTTCTAGTTATACTTTATGAAAAGTATATTATATTTATACAACTATGGATTTTTCTCTAATTTTTTATTCTCTATAATTTTTTTAAATGAAAATTATTTATATATTGTCTGTTTTCTGTGATTTATTAGAAATGCAGTAGTTTTGTATAATTTTAAGATTACTTTTGTGTTGTACTTCTTTATTATAATATTATTATATGTGTTTTGCATTATTTATTTTTATTTTTTTATGCACATTTTTTTGTGTAAATATGTTGTTTATTTTTTGTAAACTTTGTGTGAATTTTTACAACTGAAATATATGTATTTAATGGTACATTAAATATTTAGTATTCCTGCAAAATATAAACAACAATTAGTATTAGTGGTCCGCGGCATGTTTATGGTTCAGAAACACTGCATTAAACTATAAGAAAATGATTTAATAACCTGCATTTTACATACATTATGTAAATCTACATTTAATTTAATCTAAAATAAAAAAGTATTTACAATTATTTTTAATATTAATCTTGTTTGAGTAATATTATTTATATATAAAAGGGTTTTTGTTATTATAATCAATTAATTTATTATCATTTCCAACAAATGAAGTTGATTTTAAATTAACAGAATTTATTTATTTAAAATAAATTTTCTTCAAAGATAACATAATAAAGAAAATTAAAAAATAAAATAATAAAGGTGGTTTTAAACTAAAAATACGATTTTCAAAAGTAAATGTCCACTATTGACAGGGTAGACTGTATTTAGATTATTTAATTTATAAAAATATTGAGTAAAAAATTGTTTAACTATAACATAAATATAAATATTGGATTGATTTAAATATTTGAAAATGACTCAAGTTCTTGGTCACTGTCGGCCGAGGAAATTGATTGAAATTGATGAGTACAATAAGGAAATAGAGAGTAATGTGTATGCAAGAATAATGATGTTTGTGTTTGTATTGTTGTATTTGAAGTTTTATATGGAAAACCTATGTATAAAATGATATGAATGTAAGATTATATTTTGCAAGAATTTAAAACGAATGGAAAATTTTCTTCTCTTACGCATGAAGAGTTCCTACAAAAGATGCTTAATGGTTTGATTGAAAATAAACTTATTGATGAAGAAATGAGTAAATATATTCGTCTAATAGGGTCGAGACCAGCAAATATATACAGCCTTTCAAAAAAGCTATCAAAATGGTATACTTATGAGACCAGTTTTATTGATAGTTGGTACTAACCAAATTTAATTAGCAACTTTTTGGATAGATTATTAAAACCGTTAATGCGATCAGAGTACAGATAGTTTTGAGTTTGTTTCTTATATTCCATAACCGAACAGACAAAGTATGAATGAGATTTTGGTTTCATTTGATGTTTGTAGTTTGCTTATAAATGTACCATTATTTGATACAATTGACTTATGCTACGCGTTATGGAATGAAAATGTTTCTGGGCATCATATTTCAGATGGAAGGGCATTTCGTAAAATTCTGGAATTCGATACTTTAAATGTAAATTTTCTTTTCAATAATGAATGGTATCAACAAATAGATTGCATCGCTATGAATTTTTCTTTAGTCCCAGTGATAGAATCAAAATATTTGGTTAATTTAGAAAAGAAAATTTCTAAATTTTAAAATTTCCAATTTGAGAAAACCATTGTTTATAAGCGGTATATGGATAACATTTTTCTTTTTGAAAATTAGAGGCATGTACAGCATTTTTGCATTTTATGAAAAGTTTACACAAGAACATTGTATTCAAATGTGAAACGGAGAGAAACTTGTCGATTACGTTCTTGGATTTATTAATTCGGCGCAAAGATAAACACTATGAGACAAAGGTTTATAGAAAAACAACTGATACTGGTCTTTATACTTCCCCTGAAAGTTTTTCTGAATTTAAGCATAAGAAAAATATGTTGAAAAGGTTAATATATCGTTCACTTTTGAAAATTCATAAAAATTGTTGATAAGTTGGTTGAGTTGATGATAAAGAATGAGTATTCAAAATCATTTTTATTACTGATGTTAAAAGATACTGTTGACAAATTGATTAAGAATCTTAAGGAGCCATGTTTGAGAATGTTTGATTATTGTGTAAATCGAATATTAATGAAAATTAGTATGAATAGTATATGTAAGAATGAAGAGCCTAAATTTATTTCTATATTCCGTAATCGAAAGGTTTTAGTAATTATAAGAGGATGATAGGAAAGTAATTGAGAAAATTAGATTTTAAGATCATTTCTAAAATAATTACATTTTAACTATTTTAAGTCTACAGTTTCTGTTTTTTCAATCCAATTACATCAAAATTGCATTTCGATATTCACATCAGGTATGAATAATTTGGTTTAAGCAACACCCCAGCCAAGTGCATTAAAAATTTTTATGAAGATTCATGTTAAAATTAAAGAGCTTCTATAATGATTGCAAAATACAAACTTCTAAAAAACATAAAATAAAAGCAAAATTAATCAAACACAAATGAGTCACACAAACAGAAATAGGTTACTACAAAATCGTTGTGGATTGACAAGCGGTATAGCAGATTGAATTTGGAAATGGTGTTAGATATTTGTACGCTCCGTTATGATTTTGAGATATATTTAAATGTATTTAATAATGCTTTAACTGTTTCTGATATATATACTCGTTATCGGTTGTTATAAATTTACACTCGCATTCACAAGTTGCGATCTCGCTTCTTCATGGCGGGTATATTTGTCAATCAACAAAAACAATTGTTTATTTTAGGATTTTTGTAAATGAAAAATAATTAGATTATTTTTAAATAATATTTCTCATAATCTAGGAATTGGCTGGTGCAATGTCATAGCGTGCGGTATTTACAATTTGTATTACAACATGCTCATGGCTTGGATTATATACTATATTGGGCGCAGCTTCAATAACCCCCTTCCTTGGATATCTTGCAATAATCCCTGGAATACCCCTTCTTGCACGGTCAGTCAAATCTATACAATTAGCAATGAAACCGTAGTAATAAGATTATTTTATTTTTGAAATTTTAACATATTTTTTATTATTGCTAATATGGCATTAAATATTTGCAATAGTAATATTATTGAAAGCAATATATTTATTTTTCAATAATATTTGTTTAAATGCGATGTATTTTTATTAACTATCTCAGTCCCAGTTGGGCTTACCTGTCCATCGCCTATAACATATGGATGGATAAAGGTTCTTGATTGGAGATTTTATTGTGAAAAGGCACAAGAAGAAACGCAGCCAGAAGCCTTTTTTAAAATTCAAATATGGGAGGAGAGTTTGAAGAAGTTTGACAAATATTGACATGGAGGAGGTGAGAGTTAAAAATAAATTGACCTCAACAATGTAACTTTTTACAATAAATTTTACAATAGTAATAAAATAAAAAGTCAATAAATAGGAAATCCAGTTGAGCTCTTGACATTAAAGAAAGCTAAATAGAAATTGAATAAATTTGTTCATGTTCTAAACTTATATTAATATTATTATAAGAACTTCTTTTGGTTTTCACCTCTGATTTCTTTTCATTTTAATATTTGACTATGAATCAGTAATGATATCGATGTTTTATTTATATTCACAAATTTTTGGCACAGCCTTTTTCAAGTGTAAAAAGTTTGACAATATTAAAAATATTGGTAATTTAATTTATTAAATTTATTAAATGATATTATATTTAAAATTAAAGAATATTTTAAATAACTTATTTTCATTTTTTATTAGATCAAATGTCCGGTCCAGAGCCAGAGTATTTGTTACTCTAGGTGAACTTGTCTCACTGCACCCCCGCGCCCAATGCAACCAATTATTTAATTAATATTGACTTTGATTTCTAACATGTCGAATTTTTTTTAAATTTGTAAAGTGATATCAGATAAAGAATTAAAAGTTAGGAAGATTGACATAAAATATTTTGAAAATATGAAACTTGAGAAAGTTAAATCCCTCACTTTTTTTGAAAATAATTCAATAATTTTATTTTATTATATTTACACGACAGCTTTTAATAGAAATTATATTGAAATTTGGTATAGTTCTTGTAATTTGCAACATCATGTCGTTTTTTTCATCTCATTTATTTCTATGTTTGATCTTTGTGACAATATATAGAGAGAAAGATCTTTCACATGTATGTTGAATTTCATCGTTACATTTCTCATTTTTCATAGTAATCTCTGGTCCATCTGGAAGCTCATGACTCTTTTCAAGCGAGGATGAAAAATCTGCGGTTTGCATGTCTTGCTCAAAATCAAGAGCAATATAACACAATTTTTCTCTTTCTGTTAAAGTTTTCATTAAATAATCTGTCAAATCTCTTCCAGCCAAATCCTTTCTGCAAATTGTATGTTTGATTATGTCTTCACCATCCGCTAATGGAATTGCGTTTGTTGCAGCGATAGATCTAGATTGAAAAAATCATCATTATCCTTTCGCTTATTGTCAACACTAATGAATCCGTATCCAATCATATAATTCAACCATTTAACGTGTCCACTAATTTGAGGTTGAGCCATGATTAATACTGTTATAAATCAAAAGAATAAACGAAACGAAAAAAGATATATCAATCCAAAACCAAATTATACAATTTTTAAAACATAAACAAATCCTGAGCTTTTACATAAAAATTCTAATCGACGACAAGAAAATTTCTACAGGAAAATTTGTACTTGCTTTATCAAAAAAATTCCAAAATCGGCAATAATCCTAAAATTTCATACAATTTTAAATCTACTCCAAAACTGACCACGTCAAACAAAACTTTATTATCCAAAAATCCAATTAAATCATAAAACTTCCAAATAATAAATTTGACAGATAAAACCTCCAACAAAAATCGATCGATTCCACCAATTATCTAAAAAACACTCACGTCTGTTGGCGCACACAACAACCCAACAAAACCCTCGTGCACACAGACGCGACAAAATTCTCAATTCCTGTTTATCAGGATTGAACACATATATACATATATATATCGTAACAAATGGCATCAGATGCCCAATAGTTTTTTGTGCAAGCTCGCGATATTGGAAAAGAATTTGAAGCTAAAAATCAAAATCTCAAAAGTCTCGATATCATTGTAGAAATTCATAAATTTTTAATGCAAAAATTTATTTTTATTTATTTTCTGAAAAAAATCCTGATTTACTTTACGGCTACCAAGAGTTCCGTTGAACTCCCGATTTACCTTGCGACCATCAAGGGTTCCGCGGAACCCAGATTAAAAAATTCCATTTCTTATGTTAATTTTTGACAAATTTGTAATGATGAGTGTAACTTCACTTTATTTTGGTTAAAAATTACTTTCTATTGGTAAATTTTGGTTGCTTTTTATTTAACTTTATGATAGGTCCCCTTTTGGCGTCGCATTTTTTGAACAAAATAGTTTCTAGTAAAAATGCTTAAAAAATCTCTATCATGAAATCTTTTGAATCTTCTTAGCATTAATCTTTCGTTCAAGCAAGATCATTGTAAAATAGAAATCCTTTTGCTATTAGTACTGCATTTTTTCCTTTAAAACTAAAATTTAAAATTTCCATCTATCAGTCTTTACATATGGGTTTTAAGTTATGAGCAGTATATTTTTAATTTCAGCTGAAATATCCTTTAAAGAATAAAATACAATATAACACAAGTGGTACTCAAACGTTTTAGCTTGCGGTACACAAAATACTGAAAAAATATGTCAGGACACATTAAAAAAACGCCTAAAACTTTAAAAAAATCAAAGCAGGAAATAAACTGTTATTTTTATCAAATTATATTTCCTTGTGTTTCCTAGTAATGATGAAAAAATTCATGCTTGCCAGAAAGAAAAAAATAAAAGAAATAAAGTCATCACAAATTATTGATACTTACTTAGTGTTGTTGTTTCAACACCTCACCTTACCAAGGACCGAACCGGGTCGATATTTTGTTATTTCTTTCGGGTTCGGGTCGGGCTTAAGTTGAAAAATTAATCAAAATTCTTTTTTCATAAATTTTTAATATAATTTTACTTGCTCCAATTATGAATGAATTTAATTAAATTTAAATAAATTTCCTTGCTAACATAAATTTAATTTTAATTAGCAAAAATGATGGCATTTCGATTCGAAGGACTTGAAAATCTAATTTCTTTTTTTCAGATCGGGTCGGGTCGGGTTCAGACCATAATATATTATAATTAATCGGATTCGGGCCGGGCCGGTCGGTTTGGGAAAACATTTTAGTGGCTCGTGTAAATCTCTGCCTTACACAATATTTTTCATGTGTTTCTGCATCGGCGACAATGTATAATTCACCATTAAACTCATTACTAGTAATAATATTAATGAATTTATTGAGTAGACTTCATTGGTTGTTCCAAGAAATATGTCGTAGATATTCCATAACTCTTGATGGAAATAAAGCTGAGTGCTAAAGATAGTTGCGATGCTTTGTTTTTTTATACATATAAATTTTTACTTTATAATAAAGATAATAATTTTTATAAATGGTATTTTGGTTTTTTAAAACCTAAAATATATATAGTTTTGGTATGACATTTTAGTCAGTTCAGTCTGTTTTACATTTATCCAACTATTTATTTACATAATTTTCAACCGCTTCGAAGTTTTGTAAAGTTCTGTTTTGCTATACTCATAAAAATTTTACTATCTATTTAATTGGATTTTAAAGAATTATGATTAAAATGATGATTTCTTGGTAACAACATAAATTAAGGTTAACCAAGTTCATAAATAACTTACTAAAATAATGTATTGAATCTATAAATCGCAGAAAAGGTTTATTTTGTCATTTATTTACTTGTTTATTATTAGTAGTACTGCCCGTCAGTTCCGTTCTCAAGTTTTTGATCGCAGTCGACATATAGAATCGAATGATATTCGTAAACGTAATTTTGTGCGGGAAGATGAAAATGAATGTAAAATGTTTTTGTTAAAAGTTTAAAAATATTTTATTATAAGTCTACTAAAATTTTGTTAAATTTCAATTTTATAAATTTATGAAATTAAATTTTTAAAATAATTGTATAATATATATGTTGGATTGGCGATTTCTTTTATTTAATTCAATGCCAATGTTGTGTGATTAATTTTATTATTATTATTATTATTATTGTGACGAAAAACATGTTTAATTCAGGGGTCATGTCTAAAGGATAAAACTCATAATTCTCCAGCTGAAGAATTTTGGGAGTAATTTATTAATAAATTTTTTTGATTTAATGATTGAGATTTTAGGAGAAATGTATTGCGTCTGTCCTATGGGATCCATAATTTGGGTGACGTGAATTGGCTTATAGCCATGTGCCTCTGTTTGGCGTGGATCTTTGTGTACCTCTGTCTTGTCAAAGGAATTAAGTCAATGGGTCGAGTAAGTTATCAAATTAAGTTCAACTTAAAGAATAATTTTATTCAGGTTGTTTACATTACCGCACTTTCTCCCTATGTTTTATTATTAATATTGTTAATAAAAGGATGTCTTCTAGATGGCAGTGGAGCTGGAATAATATTTTATCTTTATCCGAGAATGTCATTATTGGCTGATCCAAAAGTCTGGATGGAGGCCGGCCAGCAAATATTCTGGTCACTTGCCCCTGGATGGGGAATCACGATCAGTTTAGCTTCACACAATCAATTCCATCATAATATTTACAGGTATTTGCCTATTCTTCTAGATTTTTATCTAAGAGATTTCACACCAATTTAGAGATTCAATAATGCTTCCTATTGTTTCTTGCATGACGAGTTTCCTTGGTGGATTCGTTATATTTGCCTTCATCGGTCACATTGCCAATCGGCATTCGGTACCGATAAAATGTCTATTCAAAGTCGGACCAGATTTGGCTTTTAAAGTTTATCCGGAAGCCCTTCAGAATCTACCAGTTCCTCAGATTTGGTGTTTGATATTTTTCATGTTATTATTCGTTCTTGGACTTGACAGTTCTGTAAGCGGTTTTCGAAAGTTACGATATATCCTTCATTAACATCCAAATTTATTTAGTTTACAAGTTTCGAAACCGTTTTTGACAGCTTAAAGGACCAATACTTTGAATTCTTCCAGCACTTTTCTGTGCTTTTGAAATTGGGTATGATAGGTGGCAGTTTTATCATCAGTTTTCCTCTTGTAACTCAAGGAGGATTCTACCTGTTCCAACTTATAGACTATTATCAAATTGCGTTTTTCCCTTTGATAATTCTAATTGAAGTCCTCGTGATATCGTTTATCTACGGTGAGTGTTTATTAATCATTTCCCGGGTCCAAGATATTTTTTAAATTTTTGTTGCCTCATAAATTTGTTTTAATAATAATAAAGTTGTTTTACTTGTGAAGCATTTATTTTATTGCTTGCAGAGGTTTTTATTAGGGCCACTGGCCTTTAAATTCAAGTAAAGTTTACTGTATAATCAGCAATTTGAACGAGCGTGATTCGGTATGATCACAAAGCGTTATTTTGTTGAGTTATTATTCTAATCGAAAACACGTAGAATTCAATTTACAGCCTTGTTCTGTTAAATAATGATTACAATTCAACAAGACTGATTTATTAACAAACACACAACAGGTTAATAAAAACGTAAATAAAATCATTAATAAAAAGTTGCTGAATGCATAATTTATAAAATTTTCATAAAAATGCTATCTGTTATAAAAGGCCAATATCAAAGAAATATCTACGGCACCAGTTTGATAAAGAGTCAAACGGCAAATATTGCGAAATCTAATATCACCAACAGTTAGTGCAATCAAGTTATGTACCATGGTCATAGACCCGCAACATCATAAGACCCTAAATTAGAACTTTTTAGAATGTTTATTGAAGAGGAACAAATTGATATACGGCTTGTATATATAGAAAATATGTAAAAAGTTGCCAACTAATAAAATGGAAGAAAATAAGGCAGTTCACGACGTTGCGGAAATGTGGTACTTTTGAGTTAAGGGCTGAGGGGATCAAGTTAACTCTTTAACCTTTAAGTTAACCCTTTATATAAAAAGAAAACTGTAATAAAAATTCGACTTTAAAGACTTAATTCTTAAACTTAATTGTAACTTAAACGTATAAAAATGCTCTCTAAATGTATAATAAAGTTGTATTGTATTATTATGTGCGAGATGATAAATATCTATAAATGTAACCAGAAATTATTTGTAATTATCTTACACCGCTCATGGCACATATTGAGCCATCTTTTTTATATTGTATCGATGATAGACAAATATGCTCGAAACTACTCTGCCATTAGTAATCGCCATGAATATCATATTTAAAACTTTATTTTATTAGAGGTTATTAAACAACATATAGTTAAAGCTGTGTCGAAAGTTTATGTTTGACATGAGTTTTCTGAAAATAAGAAAAAATAAAACAGAAAATATTTGATATTTTCTGAAGTATACGAAAAAAAATTGACAAAAAATAAAATTTAATTCACAATTTTAAAAAATTAATCTTTTATACATATGACGTTTTCGTAGGTGTAAAGAAAGTAAAGAATAATATACTACTGATGACCGGTTACCAATTGAGCATCATGTGGGATATTATTTATTATGGACTCCTTCCATTTACTTTATTGGTAAATAGGTTATTTTTGAGTTGATTTAAACAATTTTTAGATATTATTCATTTTCACTTTGTATACCCAAGGCAATTTGTCATACGGCTCCTATATATATCCTCCAGCCTCTATAGCTTGTGGCTGGGTACTTGCAGTCGTGGGTTTCCTACCGATTCCGTTTTATGCGATTTACCTTTTGGTTTATGCAAAAAAGTTTCACATGAAGCACAAATCGTTTCTCGAAGTGAGTAACTTTTCGGTATTTATATTATTGGAATAGTAGCAAATTATTTCAATTAAAATTATCACAATGAAAATAAATTTAAATTTGTGAATATATTTGAATTAATAAAATTTTATTTTTGTCATTTTAAATCTCATTTCAAAGATCAATTAATAGCATCTTTTAAAAATAACTCGTCTTTAACACTTTCTAAGGCAAAGGAAACTAAAAGTGATGTAAAACTCAAAGTTTATTGATAACAATTATATAGTTACAAATTATCATAACAAAATAAAAACATAGAAAAAACAAGAGGCTCAATATATGTCAGCAGTTGTACCAAAAGTAAAATTGATTACCGATAGCGTTACACTTAGATATTTTTATTAGTTTAAAATGGTGTACAGTATATTGCCACCACTTTAGAAAGGGTTAAATAATCAGAGCAGTGATGATTATGAAATATAAATCATACAAGATAGAGAATTAGACATTTACTAAAGGCCTCCAATCAATCAGACTTCGAATTTTACCTTGGTGTTTGATAGTTCTGCTTCAAATTAGGATACGGAATCTGAGGCCCACTCACTGACTTTATGGATGTCGGCAGTATGTATTAGCAGTATGTAATACATCAACACTCTCCGTAATAAGCAAATCTCTTGCCAGTTTTCATTAAAATCTTTCAATTATAAGTTAGTTGCTTTTAAGCTCGAATTTCTCGCTCTTTTCACGTCGGACATGCTCAGTGTTTTTCTTCTAAATTTTGAATCATGAAGTACCTCTAACATTAATTTTCTTGCAACATTTCATTGATCTTATATAGTTTTTCAAACCAAATCAAAATTATTTTTAACTAGATTTTTTAATATTTTGCAATCTTTCACGAGTCTATCTATACAATAAAACCGAAAATACATTTGTTTCCCTATTTGACAGTTTATCTTAGCAATTTGCCATTTTCGGGTGTCATTCTGACTGTAATTCTATTTTTACAAGGTTTGAAAGCATTATGTTAATTGGTCCACAGCTCTGTCTCAGTAAATTGATGGTAACGTTTGCTCATTTAATTTTAGGAAATCTAGGGATTTCTTGGTAGGTTTCACAGTTTTGAATGATAAGTTATATTTCCTCTGAAACTACACTCTAAATTCATATTAGTAATTCCAGTGAAAGATAAATAGGATGGGTACCTGCACAAATTGCCAATTCTGTCCCTAATAGGTTTCAGTTGGTCTTGAGCTGGTTGTTTCGGGATTCCAGAGACATGGATTAAAATTAAATTTAAAACTTTTTCACAATATATTTTCAATGGCATAACAAATTGTAAATATTTTTTTAACAAAACCTTTTCTTTCTTGAGTTCTGAGACCATTATTGAACAATCAATTATAAAGTTATTTTTCAAATCGAATAATTTTATTATTATAAAAATGCAAACTGCTTAGTCTCTGGAACAGATCTCGCTCTTCACTGCACTAGCTCCTGTATTAGGGTACGGTCTGGGCTCGCTTGGAGCGTGCCTTGTGTGATTTTATAAATAAAAATAATAAATAAAATAAATTACTAATAATAGTTGTGTAATTACTAAAAATAGAATTAATCTATTATTATATAAATAATACTAAAAATAATAAATAAATATAAATAGTACTTATAAATAATTAAATAATATAAATAGTAATAATTGTATAAATTTGGTAATTTTTAATTACTCAAAATAAATAATAATTAAATTGAACGATATAAAAGGAATAGTGTGACAGATATGAGGAGGAATAAAATAATCTATTCTAGTGACAGATCGTAAATTAATAATGAAGGATTAGATTAACAGGGACAGTTCAAGCTCTCAAGATTTCGGCTTGAGAATCAAGATTTCAGAGTAAGTCTCAAGACTTGGAAGCCGAATCTCAAGATTTTATAGATTTCGCATTTCGGGTATATTTCTTTCTGGGTAAAATAATTTTCCAAGTAAGCTAGTGATGAGTTGCAAAAATAATACTAAATATTATTTTAAAATTAAATAAATGTTTGAAGATTTAAATTTTAAAGCTCAGAACGGCTAATTTTGTTGTACTTAGATTTAAGTTTTTTATATTATGTTTTGAGTAGCGCCCAGTGACTGAACTTTGAATATTGTTTTTGTTTCTTATTATAATATTACGCTTATATTTCATTCGTTAGTTCATTGTATCGCTTTTTTGTACACTCTGAATTTGCAAAAAAAGGTTGTTTTTTTAATTTTTGCTAATAGTCTCAAGATCTGGCACTCGGTATATAAAGAACCACAAGTAACGGAATCAGAGAGTAATTCCGAAGACGGATCTAGTATACAGAATGTATCGAACAGGTCTGATAAGATAGTGTCAAGTAGACAAAAGCCAAGAAAGGGTCAGATACTCTCAACAAATGTTTAAAACTGTTGGATATCAGCAAAAGCTGACTCAACAGTTGTGAAAGTTATTGCAAAACGATATCAAGAAATGTGAAATCAATACAATATTGAAACTAATACCTCAGGTTGAGGATGATTCAGATTATCACGTGGACACAAATAAAATCCTAAGGAAAGTAAGAGAAGCCATGTAGGATGAATGGGATCTAGTAGATACCCAACTCAAAATAACACTCCCGCAGAATCAGGAGTATAACATTGACTTACGATGCCGAGTTGTTAAATTATTAATGGAAATGTTAAAGGGTATCAAACATATGAAATATGACTTATACCTATGTGGGAAAAAATTGGAAGCCAGTGAAACCCTTCTTCAAAATGGAGTATTACCAGGTAGAGTTACAAAACTCACACCAGGACAGCGTGTTTTTTATAACAGAGATGGAGATTGAGCAGTTAGAGCAATCTCAACAGCTAACCCAACGATTGGGTTTTGAGCTACAAAGATCTCGTGATGTAGAAACGATAAAAGAAATCCTAGATTGGATGTTAATGTTGTGTATTTCAGTAGAGTGTTAAGAAGCGATAATTTCGCTTATATTACCAGTAATAAAGGAGACAAGTCCATTCCAATCCGAAATCAAAGAGTTAATGAGAAAAGATTAGAAAGCAATTAGAAACCAACCTCAGAGACAAGGTACACTAATCGTAAACGTTCAAATGGTCGACAAGGTATAATAAAAGAATACTATTGTTTTAGTAAAGTGAAAGCACTAAGGAAAGATGTGGTAGCCATGGATCCCCCAACAGATATCTTTTTGATCATGATCCACGGAGGATAGGTGGACGACGACGAATATTTGATGTCTATCATATAAGGTTACGATTGTCATGATCATCAAGGTAGCACGACCCGTGTCACAATGATCGTTATTACGATTACCAGATATGGTTGGAGAAATTACAGATAAGCAATTAGAAGAAATTGCAAAGCAACCAGTGAATGTTGATATGGATATATTAGATTGAAACCTCACGTTTCCAATCAGCTGAGACAACATATGAGGACACCGAAAGACCCAAATGAAACCTCCAACAAATGTATTACTTGATCACCATACAATCCAGGATTACATACGAAAACATTGGAAGGTATAGTGATAGAAGTAGATGCACACGATGCAATTGCTGAGAAGCCTTTGTTAAGATCTTTTTGCGAATGAGATTATTATAATCAACCTCAAATCAAGATTCTCGTTACAAAAAGTTGAGAAAAAACCGAATAGCTATTTCTGCCACTTTGTACTGATTAATTTTGAAAAAATTAATCAATTTTATAAAATAGTTTTGTTTTTAAATTTTAATAATATAACGATCTGAATTTCATATTTTCTTCCGTTTCGTGACAAGTTTCATCTAATGTTTGAGAACTCAACAAATATTAGTAGAGCAAACAAGTACATAAAACAATTTAAATAACACAAAAATGACAAAAACTTATACCAAAAGTAAATCACATTAAAATCAATTAAATATATTTATTCAAAAAATCTGATATCACAAATATCAAATTGTGATCTTCGAAATTGATATTTCACTGTTTCAAAATAAAACTCCGATTCATGCCCAAAAAATTCAGACACGTTAAAAATGACAAACCGAGAAATACCAATGGAAAATATCACATGAAAGTTATCTCAGCATCTAAATATAAAACAATTAATTTTACATTTTAATTATTACAAAAATTATAAATTAATGAAATTTCAGTAAAAGTATTCACATCAAATTTCAGGCGAAAGATGGTAAAACATCATTTAAAAATTTAAAGGAAAAAATCAACTGTGAAATATACGGTTTATCACCTGATCATGGTCATCTGAAAACTACAGGATGATTATGAAATGTATATAACAATGTTTGTTTATGACAATTGAGATTTGCCGGCTAAAAAGTCGACAATAAGTTTCATCTCAAACTAGCAAATTTGCCCATATGAGAATTTGTCAAATATGATGATAAATAAAAAATCAAAAAATTTACCTCTTATCGGATGAATGAAATTATCAAACAGTTTACTTATTGAAATATTTAAAATTTTATAATTCTGAATTTAATCATTTATTTAAACAAGTTTTGACGATTTCTGAGTTTTAAATGTTTTTATAATTATAATTATATTTTAATTTTCAAAAATGTTAGCTTTTTAAATTTGATAAAAATTTTATAATATAGCATATAATTAATATATTTATTTATGTAAAATTTGAAAAATTTTTGTCTTTTTAATCATTTCACTAATAGTTTTTGAAAATATTGATATTTTTGTTAAGGTAAAATTGTTACTATTGAATTTGTAAAAATTAGAAAAATAAATTTGATTAAAAATTTGAAAGTTTTTCTTTTAACTATAATATTTAAATGATTGTCCGTTTTGGCGAAAATTTTTGTTCTCGTTAGTTTTATATACAATTTCGCTTTAGACAATTTTTTTATTTATGAAATAAATATTTTATTACAAACTGATTATATTATTTTACATATCTCGTAATATTTTTAAAATTCTCCAGCAACATCTTTAATTGCTCCTTTTGGTAATTTTTTTATTGTTAGATCGCACCAGGAGCTTTTGCAGGATGGCATTTCTCTCCTCGACACTTAAATTTTTATAATTTACTCCAGAACGTTGGATTTTCATGATTTAGGTTATTTGGACTGCAAAGAAAATAGCAGCCGGTTATTTTGGTACACAGCCTAAAATTACAAATTTCAGAAATGGATAGTTATTTATGAAACTATTATAAACTGAACGTTTACTTACCATAAACCTACCACATTATTTTATGATTCTATTGTCATGTTATATTGTTAAGTTGGCAATTAATGTCAAATAAGAATTTCATTTTGAACGGAGGGTTTTTTGTCTAACCTTTGTCAGATTCCCCCATCTTTTCGATTACATTTGTGGTTGTTATTTTTGTTGGGTTTTTGTCGAAAGTCGGTGCTTAAGTCTAATTAAGGACACCAAGCAGTCAATCAATTCAATTAACCCAACCCAATCCAATATATATATATATATATATATATATATACACTAAAAATTCTAATTTTTGCCACATTTGGATTTCTGAAATTTTGTGACAATCTAAAGAATTTGGCAATGTTAAGAATATTTATATAAAAATTAGATTCTATGAGTGTCTCTGTCCTAACTATAAAAAGTTAGCCTATAAAAATTTTGTAATTGTAAAAGTATAAATTTTTGTAAAAAAAGTTTTTTTTAGAAAAAAAATACTTAAGAAAATTTATTTCAATCAGATTTGTTTAACTTGAAGAAATTAGAAAGTAGGCCATTTTCTTTGATTCTTATTTTTCGATCTTCTAATTTGAATTTTAAAATGGCTTCCTGAAAATCATAAATTACCAGCTCCAAGCATTCCTGTTCAAGAGTATACTTTTCAATTATTTTTAGTGCATTTTCACAAGCGTCATTAGTTACTCTCTGTGGTCTGTTCATCTAATCGAGAGAAGAATCTGATACAATAACAATTTGTTGTTCATTAGTTGTGGCCTTCTCTGATTCTATCTCTATATCATCTGTTTCTCGAAGTATTTTATCGTTTTCTGTGTAACCAAATTCATAAAATTATTCAGCGTTCAAGGATCATAAACTTTTGCATCCTCAAGAAAATTTTTAATGCAATTTTCTAAAATGGACATAGAATCACCAACAGAAGTGTTTTCGGAGCGGTCTTTTGTATCGAGATGTTTAAAACAGTTCTTTATAATGACTGGAATTACTTTATCCCAAGCTATATCAGAAAAATAATTGCATCTTTTCTTATAATTTTTAATCTATAATCTATTTTTAATTTATAATCTTTTTCTTATAATTTATCATCTCAGCTTTCGGTTCCAGGGTTAAAACCGTGTTTTTCTTCTTTGGCATTATTGCTGAAAGAAAAATATTTAGCAAAATAAAGAATTGGCAGAATTTCTAAGACATATCTTTTAAAAATAGAATACTAAAACAAAAGTTGGCAACTAATAGAATTTGGCAATATATATATATCATAAATACACTTGAAACTTTTATTCACAACCTTCACAAATACAGATTCAATTCACAATACTTTATTCTGCACAAATTCCCGAAAAACCATTGCGTAGGGATACATCTTCCAAAGAAAGATGTCCCTGTCTGGTGCGCTAGATTTTAATTTGTTTGGCTGACACTGAATGATACTTTCTGATATCACTTCTCAAATTATTACCTTCTTTGAACTCTTGAAAAATATTCTCTTCGACCAACTGGCAATTTTGTTGATTTGCTTTCTCCTTCTCGCAAGTAATTTATTTGTAAATCAAATTGGTTTTGGCATTTTTGACATCTCTCTGTCTAAAACTAAATTGGATACTTTAGGACTCCCGGAATTTCCATATAATCCACTAATTTACAATAATTACATTGATGTTGCGTTCCACTTTTATCCCGGGTTTTCTTCGTCATCCAATTTCGTTTTCGGTAATTAAATAATTTTGTTGACGGCCCGGGTTTCTCACACTGTTCGGGTTTTCTGTTGGCTCGGATTTCCCATTAGTCAATTAATTTTTAATTAATTTCTATTTTGATTAAATATTTCCTTCTGGGACCTCCAATCGATTTTATTTTATTATATTTAAGAGATCGAACAATGATCTCATTTTCTTTTGAAATTATAATTCAATTCTTAAAAAATCAGTTACTTATGAGCAGTTTTAAAAGTTTCTGAAATCAGCTTGATTTTTTACAAAAATAAACCAAATCTAGTAAGTTGATTTACATATCAACTTGTATTATAAGATAATTTATCTCATCGCAGGTTTGTGTAAGATAATTAAAAAGACTTGTTGAAAGTGCATTAAAGAGTTCAAATAGCATAAAAAATTATTAATTAAATAGAATAAGAAATCGTAATTTGGACAGGTTGATTAATTAAAACAGGTATTGAAAGATTATCACCATTACGACAAATGATGAAGTGTATGATTTTTTTCATACGACCGACAAGGTTATCACAAAGGAAAGGCTGTCAAAGAAGAAACTTAAATTATTAGTCATGTAGATTATTTAAATCAGGGATTCCCGAACTGAATATCGTTGGCTGATTAAAGTGTTTTACCAAAAATTTTGTTTTGTGCATATTTACAACTTATTTTGTCTAATAATCATATCATAGAAATTATTGTACTACATCGTAAATTTGCGATTTCAAACTTAATGGAGTCAGGCAGCCAATGGGCATAAGTTTAGTTGATTATAAGTTTTTTTCAAATAGATACATCAATTTAATTTTTTACTTTTTATTCTTGTTTTCTATTTATGCGTGTTGAGAAAACTGTTTTAATATTGATTTTTGATAAAAGTTGGAAACTTTTGATTAAAAATTAAAGGAAGGGTGAAATTCAGAAAAATCGGCACTCGTTTAAGATCGCATCAGTGTAAGGTAGTAATGAAAAAACAATTGAAATTAGGAAAAAGTAGAATTAAGAAAGAGAAAAATTTTGAAAATATTCGAACAGGGTTTAAGTGGAACAAAATTATAGATGAATATTTTTATCGTCGTGTTAAAAAATCTCGACGGTCCCCAGGGTTAGATTAGGTTTGAAAATTTCAAATACATTATGAGCATGCCTTTTATCTATATATTTTGGGAACTTTCGTTATTTATTTTCAAGACCTCTTAGGGTTAGATACCACTTATATCTCGTTTTTTTGTAAAATCCTCAAAATATCTATAAATTGGCATCAAACATCCTCTGTAATAATCAATAAATGGATGAAAGATTAAAACAAACATTTCAATTTAATAAATATTATTTACCTTGATATTTTTTGTAGATAATCAAGATCTATTCTCAGCCAACAACTCTGTGGAGTGCCGAGGAAAAATATAACAAAACCGGAATTTCTCCAGTAATAACAAAGGAGGTTTCAGAAAATACACAGAATTTATGATAACAATTTTATTAGTCTTATTTATTTTATCTGTTAATTTTTTTCGATTTCTAAATATATAAATTTTCTATTATATAAATGGGAAAAATGAATGGCAAATTGTTTCTTTCTAGACAATGGCCTATGCTTTATATATGTCCGTATTTTGTCACTTATATCCATTGTGTATATCTATAATGAATCCACTTTATATCATTATAAAGGCGAAAAGATAGTGACAACGATTAGTCTAATTGGATCTTAATGAACTTCATATTTTAGATGCAAAAGATCATTTTATGTAAATGTGGCTTTATGCTGCTTGCCTTTGGCATGGTCAAATTACAACCTGGATTTATTATTTTTAATTCTGATGGAATCGAAACAGGTTTTCAGGTTTCATGTCCAAGTCAAACTTTTGTTGCATATAACAATTTGAAGACATTAAGGTATTGGTAGATTAATTATTGATTTTATAAAATGGGAAAACCTTTCCCCCATTTTATAAAATCAATAGAGAATGATCATAATCGCTTGAGAAAGGCAGTTTCGAAAATTCTTGAATAACAAAAAACATCGATATCTATACTGATTCATAGTCAAATTTTTTTTTTAATAAATATAAATATAATCCAATCATTATTATTATTTTTATTGTCAATAGCGGAATCATATAAATCAAATTTAAAGAAATAACTATATAATCCAATTTCCGCAATGTTTATTAAAATATGAAATATTTTGATCTAAAATAGGTCCCTATCAGACAAAAATAAAAATTAAAAACGACTTGCTTTCCGCTTTTTCTCTGATTCATCTTTTCTTTTCTTATTATTAATATTATTATTATTTTTATTATTATTATTATTATTATTATTATTATTATCATTATTATTATTATTATTATTATTATTATTATTATTATTATTATTATTATTATTATTATTATTATTATTATTATTATTATTATTATTATTATTATTATTATTATTATTATTATTATTATTATTATTATTGAGGATACCTAAATAATAGAATAAAATAATTAATAAACATGCAAAATGACTGGGGTAAACAATGATAAGTGATTAAGATGTGGTTCTGGAGCTTAATAAAAAAGGGAATGTAAAAAAAGAAATGTCGAATAACGAGAAAGGAATAAGAGAAAATCAATAAAAACAGACAATTGAATAAAAGAAGGTCATTTATAATTAACGAGTGCAAAGTTAGAAAAACAAAAACAAAAGCAAAATTTGCACGTTATCTCGAAAGCCCATTCGAGATAAGACAAGGAATGTTGTTTGGGAATCCGGGAAAGGGCACCTCTAAAAATTATTTATCTGGACAGCTGTCAGTGATTATGGAGGCCCAAATGAAATTAGTGGTAAAAGACATTGGAAATTCTATTTGACATCAGTAAAAACAATATCATCATCAAATTTGTTTTTTAAACAAATTTTCGAATTCTATTTATTTGAAATTTTCAATTTCATATGTGATTTTTTCAAATTAAAATATTTTCTAAGAACAACTTTAAAATTTCCATAAGCTTCAACTTCCCTCATAATTACTAATATCATTATTATTTTATTATTATTATTACTATTATTATTATTATTATTATTATTATTATTATTATTATTATTATTATTATTATTATTATTATTATTATTATTATTATTATTATTATTATTATTATTATTATTATTATTATTATTATTATTTATTATTATTATTATTATTATTATTATTATTATTATTATTATTATTATTATTATTATTATTATTATTATTATTATTATTATTATTATTATTATTATTATTATTATTATTATTATTATTATTATTATTATTATTATTATTAGCATTATCATTATTATTATTATTATTAGCATTATCATTATTATCATTTAAAATAAAGTTAATAATCAAAAATTTAGGCTTATAAGTAGTAAAAGTCTCCCTTAGCCGAATGAAGAAGAGCTCTACTTAATTAATTGTGAAAAAGTAAAACATAATAATAGCACTTAAGTTCATCCAATAAAACAAAATCAATTTTGTTATATTTATCAAATTTAATTTTTGTCAATTAATAATTTTTGAATTTTTAAAACGAGAGGACCAAAAATAATCAGAGGCTTATTTGACTTGTGTTGACCGTATTTTTCTTTTAGTGAACTTTCTTCGATGTATTTGTTAACCTCTTTTGTAATCGCTTCATAAACAGGTCGCATTTCGTTTTTATTAGACTTTTTACCAACTCTTTCGATATGGTGTTTTCCGTATTCCATTCTCTGGTGCTTCATTGGCTCTTCTTTTACTGGTTCCGGTTTATGTGAATGGTATGATTTATAAGGTTTTTTTTGTTCAGGTTCCGGCTCAGGTTCAGGTTCATATGATTTACGAGATTTCTGAGGCTTTTTTAGTTCAGGTTCCGGCTCAGGTTCATATGATTTACGAGATTTCTGAGGCTTTTCAGGTTCAGGTTCCGGCTCAGGTTCATATGATTTACGAGATTTCTGAGGCTTTTTTGGTTCAGGTTCCGGCTCAGGTTCAGGTTCATATGATTTACGAGATTTCTGAGGCTTTTTTGGTTCCGGCTCAGGTTCAGGTTCATATAATTTGCGAGATTTCTGTGGCTTTTCAGGTTCAGGTTCTGGCTCAGGTTCATATGATTTACGAGATTTCTGAGGCTTTTTTGGTTCAGGTTCCGGCTCAGGTTCATATGATTTGCGAGATTTCTGAGGTTTTTCAGGTTCTGGTTCCGGCTCAGGTTCATATGATTTGCGAGATTTCTGAGGTTTTTCAGGTTCTGGTTCCGGCTCAGGTTCATATGATTTGCGAGATTTCTGTGGCTTTTCAGGTTCAGGTTCCGGCTCAGGTTCATATGATTTGCGAGATTTCTGAGGTTTTTCAGGTTCAGGTTCTGGTTCATAAGATTTATGAGTATTTTTAGGTTTCTTTGATTCAGGTTCTGGTTTATTTCCTCCATAATTTTGTTGAGAAATCTCAAGTTCTGGTTCCGATCTATATGAATTATGAGCTTTTTTTCGTCTTACCTCGACTTTACTGTCATAATGATGCTTTCTGGGCTTCGATTTCCTATCACGCGAATGTTGATGTTTTGATGATTTTCGTTCGGGTTTATGTTTTGAATTTCTTCCATAGTTTACTCGCTTATCTGGTTTTGACTCTGGCTCCTCATATTTTTCTTTATGTTGAGACTCTTCTTCCAAATGATATGATTTCTTGGTCTTTTCAACTTTTTTTGATTCTTGATCTGTTTTAGTATTTCTGTCATATTTAGAGTCATCTGGTTCAGGCCGATATTCCTCTTCCTCTCTGCTATACAAATTCTTTTCATTTTTTGGCTTTTGTTCTGTCCCATAACTGTTTTCGGTTTTTTGTTTTCTTTCATTTTTATTATTGTAATCATTTTGTTCGTGATGATTTTCATGATTTCTTCTATGAGAATTTCGATTTGATTTTTTGTGGTGTTTTTCATTTTTACTCCCTTTATCTTTGCGAGGATGGCTTGGTTGATGATTTCTACTAGAGTGCATTTCTTCATAATTTGAATGTGGTTTGTAACGTTTCGGATTATTATGAGGTTCATCACCTTGATATTTATCTTCACCATATCCATTTTCATCTTTTTTCTGATGGTCCTGTAAGTCGTTAGAATCATGGACATTTATTGAATAAACGTCCATTTCTTCCTCGTCCATTCCTCCACATTTGTAAATATTTAAAAAACAAATCAAAAATATCACAAACTTCAATAGCATTTTGTTTGATTTTTCAACCTTTGACAGTGAATTAAATACTAGAGAATCTTATCTTTGAATAAAATCTTTCACTGACACGTTGGTTATATCTTATCGAAATAAAAAGCCTGAAACATTTTTTCACCAGCGGCTTCAATTAAAACATTTAAAAAACTAGCATAATTAATAGAAAATATTATCGAAAATGCTTTATAAACATCTTCGACAATGAATAATAAAAGTTCCTATTTTTTGAGGGAGTAGGCCATGAATTACTACATAATATTTTTTTACTACACAATAATAATTTAGTTAAAAATTGTAAATAACTAATTCAGGAGTTTGCTCTACAGCCGGCGTGGCCAAGCCGAGGCCCGCGATATGATTATTATTCGCTTTAAATTTTTTTACACAATCTGGAAAAAAATAAATATATTACAAAATCGTCTAAAATTATTAAATACAGACTTTTTTGAAAAAGTATTGACTACAAAATTCAATATTAAGAAGTTTTTATTATGCTATTTAGTTGGCAGAAAAATCCGTTTTCCGTGCATATATATTTATTCATAAGTAAAAAATTTAAATGAGTAATTCAAAAATATTTATATAGTAGGCTTTGTCAGAAAAATATAACTAAAGAAGCCGACAGTTATTGAAAAACTTTTTTAGTTTGGCTTTGTTTTAGTTAGGATATGAAGTTGCGTATTTTTAAGTGATAAAAAATATCAAATTAAATAACACAAAAAAAGTAATATAAAAAATCTAATTAATTATATTTCTATACCAGAAAAATTAAATAAATAAGTAAGTAACAGTAAATGCACTTATTTTGAATATTTATACATAACTTTAATTATATTTGGCCATGTGCCTCTGTTTGGCGTGGATCTTTGTGAACCTCTGTCTAGCTTTCGGTATAGGCGATCAAGAAACCTTTACAAAACTTTCAGGTGAATGAATAAAGGTCACTGTTGGAATGTTCAGGTGATCTGCTAACCCGGTTTTTGTGAATAGCTTACCAAATTATTTATCAAACCAACTAAGTGTTCAGATAATGTTCAGAAAGACGAAACGTCAGATGTGTATAAATGCAGTGTGATAGGACATATTTCAAGATTTTCCAAGCCGGGAAAAGATCAAGGGACTACATACAGTGTGAAGTTGGATGTGGCCCGAAGATTAGTGAATATGTGAGACTTCTACAAGCGAATGCTAATTTTAAAGCATGTTTAGTTGATTCGGGAATTACTATAACTATAGTAAAAGGAAATTCAAGAAAATCTATGACTGTAGTAGTGATGCTTAAGTAAAGATGTTTAAGTAAAGAATTTGGAATGTTAGATTTATCTGATGCATGTATGCAAATACACATGAATAAAAGCATGTGACACTAGCAATCTTGTTAGGTTAATGGAAAGAGATTTGGATTAAATATCGCGTCAAAGATAGTGACAGAGATTGTGAATAAAGTATTGAACAACAAAGAATTACTCAAGAATAGCACAAGCTCGTACATATACGATATATTTGTAGATGAATCCAAAGTTAAAGCAAGTGAAGTTAGCGCAGAAATACGTTGATTTGGTTTAATATGTAAAGAAGAAGAAAAAGTTAAGGGTACTCTCAAGGTAAGAGTATTAGGTATTGATGTATTTCGTAAGAATAACAAACTACATTGGAAAGGTTCAAACGATATTCGAATAAAGGAATTAAATGAAGGAGTTGTATTAGTTATGTGGTCAGTTAAACAGGAATTTATCCTGTGTCCGGGTGGTTGCTGCAAGCTTGCTCATATATCAAGAGATGATCTAGTGGAAATTGGGATGATTCAATAGAAAATCATATTTCTAAGAAAGTAAACTGGTTATTAAAAAAAATATATGATAGAGACCCATCACAATGTATTTGGAGCGTTCCCAGCAATGAAACAGGCGTTATTTGTTGCTTTGCAAATTCAATCACCATTGGAATTGTATTAGAAATGGAAGGTTCAGTGATTGAAGATGCTTGGTGATTGTAGTAACCTGATGATTCAAGACATATTAATCTTGTAAAACTGGAAGAAATTGTGAAGAGCATAAATTTAAGTATCAAATGGATTTTAAAGTACATTACAATTAAATCGGATAGTAAATCAGTTCTGTGCTGGGTTAACAGCATATTATCAAACGACAGAAAAACACATACAAAAACAAATTCAGAGTTGTTAATACGACGAAGGCTAGAGCTTAAAAAACCTAGCATGAACTTAAAATTGACATTGAGTTTGTGTCTACAGAAAATAACAAGGTTGATGTATTAACAAGAGTACCAGCCAACCTTATGATTAATAAAGAAGAAGTCGCAGCTTTAAGCAATTAAAAAAACTCGAAAAATGTGACAGTAGAGACTCTCAAAAATTGCAATGAAGGGAAAAATCGTATGCGATTCTTAGCATTGGAACCGAGGCTATTAAATTTAGATAATGATATTTAGGAAATAATTGTAATTGCTTATCAATGCCAGTAAGCTGTGATGAAAATTTGTGCCTCAAATTTGTCGGCCATCGAAATATGATATCTGGAAGAAAAACAAAAATAGAAATGTAGAAGATATATGTAATACCTTAAAGTAAAATTGTTAATGTTTTTAAGTATACTTCCTACTAAAATGAAATTAAAAAGTTTACCTTTTTTTATTTCTACCAGTGATCCACTTTATTGGTTCATCTTCCAGTTCTCCAAATTTCTCGTTGCGACCCCCACCTGACAATCGTATTGAAAGTTTAGGATTTGATGTTTTAAAAATTTTGGGTTGGTCTTTGATCCAGGCACGGATTGTTGATGTTGTTAAATCTTATTTTTTACCTAAAGCAGCAAAACCATGTCCAAAAAGGTTCGTTCTATATTCTTTAATTATTTGGATTTTAAAATTGAGAGAATATGACTGTTGGGCCAGAACACAAATGGCCTTGGAAAATGTTTGAATGGATCGGTGGCACACATGCAAACATAACAAGCAAATTTAAAATGAACCTATTGAAACACCAATTAAACCCTACCAAATATGAGAAAAGAGAGAATTAAATGTAAAGTAATAAACATAAGAATAAATTGGAATAATGACAAAATGCAACAGGATTCGCACGATACAGTCACAGACATGGCAGGAAAACCCAACAGATTCGACAGAGTTTGATAAATTAGTGAAAGTTCATGAAAATGAAACTTGAATCAAGGGATTTGAATTGGAAATAATTCAATAAAAATTCTAAATAAAGGGTTATCAAAATGAATTGAAGAATGATGGGATTAAGGATTGGAATACACTGGAAAATGGCAGGGTCGAGTTTTGTTTTGCTGCATCAAATTTGACACGCGAGGTTGGGGACAGAAAATGGGTGTAAATGCCGATTCATTTTCACATTAAATTTAACCATAAAACCATTTCACTAATTTTGGAAACGAAATCTAGTTATTTTAAAAAACTATTTTTGTTTAAAAATCTTGATTTTGAAGACAATTTTTAGGTGAGAAATAGTTTATCTTGGAGCTCTCTCTCCACGTCCCATCCTCGCAACCTCGGTAGAGCTCTGCTTGGATGTCGGCGTGGGGAGAGATGCATTTTTATGCTTTTATGAATTTATTTGTTGGACAAGTAATTTTGTATTTTGTCTTTAATATGATAATAAATATTTATATTATTCATAAATTGTTTTGTATATTTAAACTAAATTAAACTGTCGAAATTTTTCCGTCCCACAGCCAACACATATCGCAAGTTAGTAAAATATACACAGTACAGATTCGTGTAAGTGCGTGGAAAATCGCCAATGATATGTACCCGTGAAGACCCAGCGTGCGGAACGCAGGGGTCGTAAAGTCAATATTACTCCATATAGAAGAGACGAGAAATAAGGAAGAGGTCTTTTGGCTGCTTCCTCGTTTCTCATTTCTGTAAATTCGACCTAAATTATTCTACACACGGCTAAAAATCATCACACCGAGTAGTCCAGTGGGCACTCATTAAATATAACATAAACACAATACGCGCCTAAGGCTCATTAAAGGGTAATGGTACTGGGAATAAATTAGTTCATTGATTAAACGGAAGTAATTTATTGATTAAGATAAAGTAGTCCATTGATTAACGATAACGTAATTAAAGTAATTATTGAGTAAAAATAATTAATTCCTTGATTAAATTAATATAATTCATTGATTAAAATTAAAGTAACTATTGATTAAAACTAAGTAATTCATTGATTAAAAATAAAATAATTCATTGATTAAAATTAAAGTGATTATTGATTAAATTCATTGGTTAAAAATAAAGTAATGGTTGATTAAAAGTGAGTAATTTATTGATTAAAAATAGAGTAATTCATTGAGTAAAAATAAAGTAAGTAAACTAATTGAGGGTAGAAATAAATAAATAAATCTGTGGATGGAAAGTAAGCGCAAACCCGTTGCTTAAAAATAACTTGACAATTCATTAACCCGAGATCATTGCTATAAAAATGTAAATCCTGATTGTAAAGAAAATTAATATCAGTATAAAAGGAAAAAATGAAATCAATGTTAACATGAATTCGTTGTTAGGAAATAAAATAAAGTCGTCGATAATAAATTAATATGAAATCGATAAATTCAACTTAATGGTAACTTCTAGTTTCTAATTGTTATCAAATAAATCGTTCGAATCCCTAATAAAGTGAAGCATTTAAGTTCGAGATTTGACACGCCTTGCCGAACCCCCGACGAATCTAAAATCATGGCCATATGATTAAAAATAATCGTTTGTTTTCGGAATTTAAATTTGACTCGGGAATCCCCAACCATAGATTAAGGTTAGTAGTGAAATGTTATTAGAAAATCTGATAAGAGCCTAAGGATATTAATAATTATAAAAATTAACCACCTTTTAGCATCACGACAATATCTCCCACCCGAAAAATTAATAATCAATTCGTCAAATCCTTCATCATTAAAGCACATATATTTAGATATTTTCAAGCACAATCCAAATTATCTTGAAAAACGAAAAACGACGAAGTATTATAATAAAAATCCAACACAAATTGAGAACGAATTGTTAAAATGCATATGATTCCGCGATGAGGATCAAATGAGTAACTCTTCCGTGAAACGACCAAAATATTACGCCCCAGAAAAACATGAGGAAATCAAAACATTGGGATTTTCCTGAAATAGGTTAATAATATGATTAATAAGGGAAACAAACGTACCCGTCACGCTCCAAATTTTCCCCAGTAACGTATAACGACAATAGGCACTATGAGGTAATACACTAGAGCAACATCAGAAATAACCGAATAATAATCAAAGTTTACCTGAGATATTGAACAAATCAACCGGAAACCTTGAATCCAAATTGAATGAACCCAAAATTCTCGTGATCTGCGAGATTGACGTTTCCGTAGACATTGTACCTACATAATGAATATAGATTAAATTCCATCAATATAAACACAAATTCTCTCACGAAAATCTCCATGGTTAGTCATGAGGTAACGGATGCGGGTGCATCAACACTAGTTAAATAATTTGGTATGGATGCCATCCAGTCATTGTACTATCATTTTTTGTTTTTGGAATATGGATCTACCAACAATGGCGTCAACAGGAGAAATACTAAAGGAGTCGAGTTTCCCAAGTCAAGGTAATTTACATCAAAGTTTCATTTTAATAAATGTTAATATTATGTAGTTAGTAAATTTTAAATTAGTTTTTAACAAATGTTAATACCAGGTATTTAGCAAACTTTAACTTAATTTTAACAAATGTTAATATTATGTAGTCAGTAAATTTTAAATTAGTTTTTAACAAATGTTAATACCATGTATTTAGCAAACTTTAACTTAATTTTAACAAATGTTAATACTATGTAGTTGGTAAATCTTAACTTATCCAAATTCATAAACTTCAAAGTAAACAGTTATTCACATTCTCCATACATTATTAGAAATCTTATGGTCATTATTATTCATAAATTTCAGGGTAATCCATTTCGTTAATAATCATTATTATCTTACCAATTTTTGAAATGGACCTTTTATGAATTCAGGAATTTCGAGCTCGAGAATTATCATTGTCTAAAATCAAGGTTTATGTTCCGGATCATTACTATTGAGTTTTCCCACAATTTCGACAGTTATATGGTTTCCGGACAGTAGGATTGATTGATTTTCATAGTCTTATAGGTTTATGAAATCCACCAGCATTGCCACTTCGCGGAGTATGCGACCGATAATTGTTTCCATTTCATGAGGTTTAGTGCCTAAACGAGATAGTATTCCGTGAACACAACGCGTAATCCAACGAGTGTCCTCCATACAGTTAACGCTGATGATCGTTTTCGTCCCTTGAATGTCGAATTGATTACTGGGTTTAAACTCAACTAGTACTCCCTTACCTAAGTTTTGACCCGGCAACTGAATCTTTGTTCTATGAGTCTGACATAACCAATCATGAAGCGATCACCGACGACTTGAACAGGCCTGCCAACCTCTGTGTAGAAGAGAAATGAATGGATACTAACCCCAACCCTTTTGTTACACATCGAAGTACGAAAAGTTTGTATCCACACCACTTAACCGTCGATAAACGTTGATAATCCGCATAACACTAAATCGACATAGGCGATGCCTTGACGTCAACACGCTAACTGAGGGACAAGAGACTATGCCACTTTTAATAAAGAATATACTGAGAACTATGTTATACCAGTTCACCTAATCCTAACGATATCTATTTTAGAAGGGCCAACGCTTCTCGAGGGGATCCCCGCCCACGTGGCGGAAGAATGGCGTCGGGCTTGGAAGCGGGCCCGACCGACAACAATGTCCGAGGAACTTCAACCCAAGGAACCACACCGGACCGCTCTACAGATACTAGCTATGGAGAATGACCCTCGTTGGGCCGGGATGCGAGGTAGCCAACAATATCCTGCCGAGGAGATTCGAAACCACGCACGGAGCCTCCTCGCCCATTGGGAAAGGGTCCAATGGCAGGTCGATCAGAATGTCGTCAAGGCCAGGATGTATTTGGCCTATGTCGAAGAAGACATCTCCGTCGGGCGCATCGCTGAGTTCTATCCAACCCGACCGGCCCGTAATACTAAACGTCCAGTGGCCATTATCCCCGGCTACTCCCCGGAGGAAGGGGTTAGGAAGTTCTTGGGGGAACCCTAACTTCCTGGATAGGAAGAAAACAAAAACAACATTCTGTGTTATTTTAGTTGAATTAAGAAATCTTAAAAGATGTTGTTCATTTATTTGCTAAATTATAAACTCATTTTTTTTGCACCCTATGTTTTACTAATCAGAATTTTACTTTACCTAAGTTAATGATGAAATTAAGGATTTGTATTACAGATATGACATCCGCCCAGATACTGCAAGCGGAACTCGCTCATATGCGACGTGCAAACACGAATCTTCTCGACCAAATAGTTCAGATAACCCGAGAAGCTCAGCAGATCAAGTCTATCTGGTCGGACCCGAAGAAAGCGAAGGCTCTCTGTCTCAGGCTCACTGCCGCTCAAAAGGGCTGGGCGGAGGAGCGACTACTCAACCAGAGTCTCCGAACACAAATCCGAGGACTGGAAGTCGCCCTGGCTGCAAGTCGGGAGGGGCAAGCGGTAACTTACCCGCTCATTTTTGCTCCATCCAAGTTGTCCTACCAGAATCAGATCCACAACACTACCCCAGCCAAAAATTCTTCAACGGTCCCATCAAGCAGCCACCGGCCGGGACGGAAGGAACGTGCCCGCCGCAGAACCGCCCGCCTGCTAGATAAAGTAACCTAAATGACGGATATGACACATTAATTTTGTTATTTTGTTATTTTAATAAACAGAATCGTAATGGTGCTTAAATTTAAAAATAGTATGTTTCCGATAAGATTATAAGTAGAATAGTCGTCGGAAAATCGTGAATACTCTCACGGTGTCGTCAAAATAGTGTTTCTCTCCCACTGGTCAGCACAAATTTTGCATTCCTTACATAGGGGACAGAATAAAGCGAGCATAGGTCTCCTAACGACAGCTCGTTGAACCCGAGGGTTGTCCGAGCAATTACAGTATTAGTAATAATGCTCACTTTTTGCGGACAATCCACCCACTCGAACACATTTCCAACGTTGCTTAGCAACGAGTGCCGGGTGGTAACTAGAAATCATTTTGTATGGCGTTACTGGGTAACCAGAAGACAATTCAAACAAATAGCGAAACCCCGTAACCCACCATGACTTTCTTTTACCCTTCATATTAAAATTTGGGGTCTAAACATAATAATTAATATTTATTATTAGTATTATTTGTTTTAAAAACCAATAATATCTTAATCACTTACTTTATAATTAAACTAATTTCAAATTGTTGGGGTTAGGTGATTTTCAAAAAAATAATAAATAAAATAATTTTGAAAAATAAAATGATTATTTAAAAAAAATCAAAAAATTAAAATCAATATTTTCCGGGGGAAATGGGTATATGCTGATGCCAATTGACGAGACGGGTACGAAAATAATAATATAAAATTAATTTGGGACCCCTAGAAAATGTTATTAAGAAAATACAAATTAATTAATTAAAACGACAAAACAAAATAAATTAAATTAGGGAGAAGTTCTCCAATTTTGATAAATTTAATTACAAAGGGAATGAATTATTCCCTAATGTGATTTGTTTCGCAGTCTTCTCTCGGGGAACGGCCGAAGCGGCAGAAAGATGAAAGTAAATTGTTTAACTAGTTCCCTGGTAGTCCAATTCAAATTTCCATCAATCAAATTAGTTGTTGAGGAGAGATTCTCTATATAACGGAGTTTCAAATCAACAACAGTGACATAAATAATTTCGAAAAATTGCGAGTAACAGAAAAGTTAAAAAGATTCGTGAGATTGAAAAAAAACTAGTCAGACTTGTCAAGGATATTTTAGTAGTTAATTGAAAAGGCGGATTCCCATGGGGATTCCTGCCATTATTGTAAAAGTAACATTTGAATCGTTTTGAAATTGTTGATATCGAATAAAAGTTTTATTGTGTGTATTTATCCCAGTATCATTTAAAGAGCACGTGGAGTCAGAGCAAACAGTTCTACCGAACCAAATAAAATTATAACTCAACAAAATGTTCAAATAATTTATAGTTTTATTTCAATTACAATTATATTTATTACATTTCTAAAATGTGCTTATTTTCTATTTAAATTTTTTTAAAAATACTGGCGTATAAACTTTAATATTCCCCCTAAAACAACCATTTTCGACTAATTTGTTTAGTATATTCGAATGAAACGCCCTGGGCTCTTTATTCGAATATAACTCTCAGTGGGAGTACTCTTCGAACATAGCTCCTATGCGTTTTAAACGAGGGAAGACAGTAGTGTTTTTTCATCCTGTGTCCTTATTGCTTTAAGCATTATGTATTTACTAAAATGGTCAGTTATAGTGGGAACATATTTTCTTCCAGATGGTGTGGTTTTAAATCGACCGCAAAAATCAATGAACATATTTTTAAATGGTTCGCTAGTATTTAACTTTTCAATAAATTCTTTTGTTTTACCAGTGAATGTTTTACATTTCTGGAAAATCTCACAGGTTATTACAATATTATTTATACCTTCATCCATTTGCTTAAGATAATAATAATTCTTTAAATAGTCTGTAATTTTGCGAATTCCAGCATGACATGATTCTTTATGAATTTTTAATATAAATTCATTTTTCACGTTTGATGGAATATAAATATTTTTATTAGTGTTGGGCCAGCACACAAATAGCCTTGAGAATTGTTTAAATGCATCAGTAATACAGCACGAAAACCCAGCACCAAGATAACTTAAAATATAATATACAACACCAATTAAACATTTTAAAATCTGAGAGAATATAAATAAATATAAAATCAAAAACATAAAAAGTAAAATAAAATAAATACAAAATGCACCAAGAACCGCACGAAATTTACATAAAAAATAACATAATAACAAGAAAATTCGACCGTAAAATGACCATTTATATAAAATTAAAAATTAATGAATTAAATGAATAAAAATAAAATATTTTTGGATGAATAAATTTAATTAAAAATGTTAAAAATAAATTACCAATTTAAATTAAGAAATAAATAAAAATTTAATGTAGATAACATAAATAATTTCAAAGTCGAATTTTGTTTAATCGCAGTAAAACTAACACGCAAGGTTAAGGCCAAATTATAGGTATAAATACCGATGTGTTTTCACAAATTTTCAGTCTTATTTTTCGGAGAAAAAATTTCATTACAGAACTGTATAACTGGTTGTATAACTGGTTGAGAGCCGTGCATTCAGGCAATTAACACGGGTAAGTGTTTTGCCTGAACACGATCACTCTCAACTGGTGCAATATTATTAATTGATTTTTTCGAAGGGAATTGATGGGTAATTTTTCAATTGAATTTATGGATGATTTTTCAGATTAAATTTATGGATAATTTTGTTGTTCTAATTGAATTTATAGATGATTTATCGAATTAAATTTATGGGATTTTCGAAGTAAATTTTATGGAATGGATACAATGAATTTCAAATGTATGTGGCCGATGTAATATGCTGAATAAATATTTTCTATCTATAGCCTTAGTGCATCGAAACTTTTATTCCAAATGCTATGGTAAAATATTATTTGTTATTCCTTTTCCGGCCCACAGCCAAAGACACATCACAAGTTAATAAAATCAAACATATTATTCGAACCATGTAAGTGCGTGGAATATCGCCAATGATTCGTGCCCGTGAAGGCTCCGGCGTGCGGAACGCAGGAGTTGGAACGTCAATATTATCTGTAGATAGGGAAATTGGAGGGTAAATGAGTAACCCTTTGGCTGCTTCATCATCCGTTACCTGTAAAATGGACATAAATTTTTAACAACAATCGGCTCAAAATCTCTAACACCGAGTAGTCCAGTGGGCACTCATTAACTATAATATGAACATAAATAGATCTTAAGGACAAAAAGAGGGAATGGGTAGCGGGGAAAATTGCGAAATCGTTGCAACCGTTAAAATGAAAAGCCATCGGAAAAAGATTAATCCGAACGACCAAAATCATGAAAAATAATGTTTTTAAATAAAAATTAAATAAATTAATTTGAGTTGAGGCGGAAAATATGGGCGGGACGCTGCTCAAATTTTCCGAATTAATTCAAATACTTAACAAAAATAGTAACGTAAAAATGGAACGTGTAAAATAAGGGCGGAACGCTGCTCAAATTTTTCGACTCAACAAAAATACTTTACCGAAAACCAGGGAAATACAAATGGATTACGGCTAAATTGTTATATAAGAAAAATATTTCTTAAAGCTGAGGAATAAGGACGAATCTCTACACAAAATTTTGTTAATAATATTGATAATAATTATAATAATTGTAATAATAATAATAATAATAAAATTAATAATAATAATAATAATAATAATAATAATAATAATAATAATAATAATAATAATAATAATAATAATAATAATAATAATAATAATAATAATGGTAATAATAATAATAATCATGGTATTTGTAGTAATGATGATAATAATTATAATAATAATAATAATAATAATAGTAATAATCATAGTGGTAATAACAATAAATATTGTGAGGCGTTTTATAATTTGTATTTAAATAATGGTATGATGTTGGGCATGTTTGATTGTATGTTGAAATCCTTACTTATTCATTAATTATTATTTTTTAGAAACTCCTCAAACAAATTAACGATATAATTTGTTTTAATAATATTTTGTGTTTTAAAAATAAACGTGTTCTAGTTATGGATTCTATTAATACCCGTAGCTCTGTGGCTAATATGGCGACCACGATTGCAAATTTTATCAAGCCACCAGAAACATATGACATGGATTCAGACGTGGAAGATTTTATCTTAGAAACGGAACGATTCTTCGAGATGACAAATATTGTCGATGAATACAGAAGCAAATTCGTCAAAGCTTTTCTATCAATCAATTCAACGAAGAAATATGAGTTGACTAATGAAACTCTGCATTATACAGAAAGATTAAGAAACGCTTTTTCTAAGAACAGAAGTCTTATCGATGATCTCAACGAAGCGCTAAATTATCGTCAAGGAAATGAGGCTGCCGAAGAATTCTGCTCAAAAATTGAGAAACTTGCAAAAAATATTTTGAAGCATAAACTTGATGAAGAAGAACTAAAGAAATTTTTGCTATTCAATTCGCTTGAAGATAAAGAAGTTAAAAAAGATCTCAAAATGCAAGATTTAAAATCATTTGATGAAATGAAAGAAAGATTAAAGAGACACGATCAAGTTTCAAAAGAAATTAATGTATTTCATGCTGATGTAGCTTCAATGAATAAAACACAACGCTATGCTGATGCTGTTAAGAAGAGCTTACCAAGATATAATTATGATAACAGATCAATTCGAGAACGAGAAGCTAACCCCAGATTCAAAGATGAATATACAAGAGAACCTCAACATAATCCAAGATTCAAAGGCGATCTTACCAGAGAACATCGATATGCTATTTCAAATGGATGGAGACCTATGAATAGGAGTAAGCCTTATAATACCAGGGAATTTCATTCGCGAGATCATATCCGAACAAATCAAATTTTGCGATGTTGGGCGTGCCACGAAGAAGGTCATAGAAGATCTGAATGCCCCAATATTCAATGTGCCCATTGTAAAAGATCTGGACATTTCAAACATCAGTGCCATGAGTTATTTCCAGGCAGACGTCGAAAATTCCATAAATCAGTGGCTGCATTCGGTGACGAGGATCCAGAGGCTGATTTTGAGTACCCAAATGGGAATGCTCCACCACACGAGGAGGTGATCGGAGCAATAAATTAAAGGTAATTAATGATATGAGTAAGGGTTGTATGATTTTGAATGATTGTGATAGTTTGAATGATTGTGATAGTTTGAATGATAACTGTTGTGATGGTATTTTTGATTATAGAAATTATATTAATATATACACTAATAAATTTTGTATGGATGAAGTTTTTAAAGACCCACCCCTAACGTCTAATGAACTAAATGTTCTTAATCGTGATAAACGGAATGATATAATAGTATACGATAAAATGCAGGGAAGACCCAGTGTTACCGTAATGATTAATAATGTAAAATTAGTATGCCTATTAGATACTGGAGCTAAAATAAGTGTGATTGATTATAATATTTTTAAAAAACTTGGAAATTTGAATATGACTACAAGTAATTTAAAATTAAGATGTGCGAATGATAGCTCGATTGAAATTTGCGGTAAAACTTTATTAAATGTAAAAGTTGATAAAATTTCTGATATTAAAAAAGTAGAATTCGTTGTAGCCAAAGATATAAACCCAAAGTTAATAGGAGGTATAGATTTTCTCGAAAGATTTGGAATGCAATTGCAAATAGAAAACCGTACAGACGAAATAAATACAATTATGGAAAATTCATTTAAGAACCACATAAGTGAAGATAAGATTATAAATAATTTAATTTCCACGTTTGACGGTATTTTTATGAAACATAAATGGGATGTTGGAAAAACCGAACTATTAAAGCATGAAATACTTACTAAAGGTAGTCCGATTGTAATAAACCCAAGACGACAACCTATACATTTAATAGAAAAAATTGAAGAAAATATTCAAGAAATGTTGAAATATGGCATTATATCAGAATGTACATCCCCTTGGAATTCTCCGTTAGTATGTGTTAAAAAGAAAAACAGTAGTGATATAAGAATATGCTTGGACTACCGTGCATTAAATAATATAACCGAAAGACCGATTTTTCCCATTCCAAATACTGATGAATTATTAGATATTCTTGACGGAGCAAAGTTTTTCTCGACAATTGATTTAGGCAATGCTTATTATCAAGTAGAACTCGATGATGCATCAAAATTGAAAACAGCATTTTCGACAAAAAGCAAGCAATATTACTTTAACAGAATGCCATTTGGAATAGCAGCCGCACCAGCTACATTTCAAAGACTTATGAATTTGGTTCTTGGAGAATTAAATTGGAATGGAACAATTGTATATCTGGATGATATCCTTATATTTTCAAAGACATTGAATGAACATTATAGTACCATTGAAAAGGTTTTTCAAAAGATTAAATTAGCAAATCTTAAAATAAGTCCAGCAAAATGTCAATTCAAAAGGAAAGAAGTAAAATTTTTGGGTCATATCATTGGTGAAGATGGAATACGTACGGATGAAAGCAAGATTGAAACTATTAAAAATTTTGAAAGACCTAAATGCGTAAAAAGTTTGAGAGGATTTTTAGGCTTGGCAAATTACTATCGCAAATTTATAGAAAATTACACCAAAGATTCCAAAGTATTAGAAGCGTTATGTGGAAGTAAACAAAAGAAGCTTATGTGGACTGATGAGTGTGAAACTTCATTTAAAAATTTAAAACTGAAATTGACGTCTACACCTGTATTGAAGTTCCCAGATTTTTCTAAGCCATTCATTT
The DNA here is from genome assembly GCA_022537955.1 of Schmidtea mediterranea. Taxonomy (NCBI): domain Eukaryota; kingdom Metazoa; phylum Platyhelminthes; order Tricladida; family Dugesiidae; genus Schmidtea; species Schmidtea mediterranea. The sequence goes on along the minus strand of CM039679.1, from coordinate 316,505,356 downwards.
TGGATACAGATGCAAGTTTTGACCGCATTGGTGCTGTTCTGTCTCAAAAAGATGGAGGTAAAGAAAGAGTAATCGCATATGGATCCCGAGCTATGAATAAACACGAGTTGGGTTATTGTATAACAAGAAAGGAATTACTATCTATATTTTATTTTACTGGTCATTTTAAGCATTATCTATATGGTAAAAAGTTTATTTTGAGGACGGATCACAAAGCCATTACATTTATGATGAAGACAAAGAAAGCTATTACCCCACAATTTCAAACTTGGATTAACCATCTTAGTGGTCTGGACATGGAGATTCAATACAGAAAAGGTGATAACCACAATAATGCCGACGCTTTATCTAGAAAAGAATGTGAAACATGTGTTCAATGTCAAATGATTCATGAAAATCCTAAAATGGGTAAATTAAAAACAAGATTGTTAACACTGATGACTGATAATATTGAAAATATATGGCAAAAGAACTCGAAAGAAATTGAAAATATAAAAGAAAATATTAGTTTGATGCCAGATAAAACATTTTATAAATATGTCAACGGAGTGATTATGACAAATAATAATAAAATTTGGATTCCAGAAGAAAACAAGTCTGAATTCATCAAAGAATATCATAAAAAGCTCTGTCACGCGGGTGCTAATAAAGTAAAAATGTATGTATCAAACAATTTTGATATGAAAGATTTGGAGCAATCTATTCATAATGTTGTACAATCCTGTGAAAACTGTCAGAAAAGAAAGGTTGATACAACTAAAACAAAAGAAGAAATAATTTGCAAAAGTGATTCGAAATTATTTGAAACAATATATGTAGATTTCTGTGGTCCATTACAACTTGCAATGAAAGGAGAAAGATATATTCTTGGGATTATAGATCATCATAGTAAGTTTATTTCTTTACATGCAGTGAAATCACAAGATGAAAAAACAGTGGTAAGATTACTGAAAGAAGAGTGGATAATGAAGTATGGAGCACCAAGGATAATAAACTGTGACAGAGGTAAATCATTTGAATCAAAACTAATGAAAGATTTTGCAGAATTCCACAATATTGAAATTAATTATTCAAGTCCATATCATCACTCAGCAAATGGACAGATTGAGAGACAATTCCGTACAATCAGAGATGCAATACAGATAACACTCAAAGATAAAAGACATAAATCATGGGTAGATATTCTTCCCGAAGTTCAGTTTATGTTGAATTCAACTTTTCAAAAAACTATTAGGAAGACTCCAGCTGAAATGGTGTTTGGGAAAAAGATTTATAGTGAATGGTTCTCAGAGATTGTGGAAGAAGGAAAAATCAATCAGCCGACAAATCGCGAATTTCAAATTGGAGATTGCGTATTGATCAAAGTAAATGTTCGAAATAAAGGTGATAACAGATACATGGGTCCAGGTGTGATTACTAAAAAGATTCATGATCGAAGCTATGAAATAAAATTGGAAAATGGAAGTTCCGTCACGAGAAATATTGAGTGGTTAAAGGTTTTCAAAAAGGGGGGGATGTGAGGCGTTTTATAATTTGTATTTAAATAATGGTATGATGTTGGGCATGTTTGATTGTATGTTGAAATCCTTACTTATTCATTAATTATTATTTTTTAGAAACTCCTCAAACAAATTAACGATATAATTTGTTTTAATAATATTTTGTGTTTTAAAAATAAACGTGTTCTAGTTATGGATTCTATTAATACCCGTAGCTCTGTGGCTAATAAATATAATGGTAGTTATAGTAATAAAAATAATAATAAAGGTAACAGTAGCAACAATTAATAAAGGTAATACATATTATGGCAACAATAATAATGCTGGTAATAATAATGGGAAACATTGTAGTTATAATAGGGATAAGGGTGAAAGATATAATGTGGGCGTATTTAACATAACAAAAGGTGTACAGGCCAAAGAATAATCATCAGCATGGACAATAATAAGAAGGACTAAGCAAATGGACATAAAGATAGATGATATGAGAGTATAGGTTAACATTTGAAAGAGATAGGAGAATAATGGGACCTAAGAATCAAAAGCGAGCACAGGTCTTCTATCGACAGCTCGTTGGACCCAGAGATCGTTCGGTCAATTATAGTATTAGCAATAACGCTCACTTTTTGCGGACGATCTACCCACTCGAACACAGTTCCAACGTTGCTTAGCAACGGGTGCCGAGTGGTAAGCGAAAGAATATTTGTATGGGGTTGTCTGGGTAACAACCATATAGTTTCAAAATATCAAAACCCAGTAACCCATCATTAGTCATGTTGGGGTATTACGAAAAGCATAGTAAAATTAATAAAACACCAAAATGGTAAAAGTGCAACATTAATTAAAAAATTTACATAAATTCTAAAGTAGTATTGATCGGGGAAAATTGATATGGTTGAACACCAAATCGAGAGACGAGTCCAGAAATAATAATAAAAATTTAGTGAGGGGTCCCCAGAAAATAAAATAAGACAAAAAACAAATTAATTAAAAAAATTAATTACTTATGGGAAGCCCGAGTCAATGGGAAACCCGAGAGATGAGGGACAACCGGCGTGTAGACGGAATAATATAAAAGGGTAAATTGGCCTAAACAATATTAAATGGGCGCCATTGATCTATTGGGAAGTAATTATTTTCTAATTTATAATTTAGTAAGATAACAAATGTTGTTGAAAAAATGTCGGCTATTTTTTAATAAAATAATGTTTAAAATGTTGAGAAAAATAGAAAACTGATAATAATTATTTTCTCGTTATACAATATCCAATTTCATGTTTTTTATTACTTTTCTACCCATAAGGTATTATTTCTTCTTCATTATTGTCGCCTTTTTGGATAAAACAGCCCTTATAGTCAAAACTATCATCTGTATCCAAAATAAACGTTTTATTAAAGTCCGGATGACATAGTAATATTGTACTGGTCAAATTATGTTTAGATTTACCAAAAGCTTCATCACAATATTTTTGTTTTTACCAACTATAGAATATTCCAATGGTCTAGCTATGTTTGAAAAATTTTGAATAAATTTTCGATTGTAATTGCATAATCCTAAAAAACTACTGAGATGTTTTACACAGTTAGGGTGTTTCACGTTTTTAATTGTTTCAATTTTGGAACTTTGTCATTAATAATGTGACCCAAAAAGTTTAACACAGATACTACAAACTTGTATTTTTCTGGATTAATTTTAAGTCCAGGTTTTATAATTCGAAGAAAAAGTTTATTAATTCTATTCTTGTGTTCCTAAATTGATTTTGAAAATATTAAGAATTCGTCTAAATAAACTAGTGCTTAGGAATTGAAAAAACTGGTCTAACCGTATTTGAATTTATAACTCTAAAATCTAAACACATTCGTATGTCAGAAGTTCCTTTTTAATCACACATACATTTGAAAAATTACAAGGCAATTCGAACTTCTCTGTTATTTTATTTTCCTTCAAATTTTTAACAATTTCTTCTAACTTTTCTTTATAGTGCATTGGTTGTCATCAGAATTTAATTGGTATCGACCCACAGTTGGTTTCAATTCAACGTTTGAAATATCTGAAATGTAAATTTCATATACTGGATTACAACTTTCAATTTTTATTATCTCATTTATAGTTTTATTATCTTATTATTGCAGACAAATTTTGCCTGCAAACTGAGGATATTATCATTTCTTATCTTATTATGAAAGGAGATTTGAAATAAATCCAAATCAATTCAATGAAAATTATAGTCGATATTATGATAATTCATATCTTATTATTGCAGACAAAGTTTGCTTGCAAACTGAGGATATTATCATTTCTAATCTCAACTAACTTAATATTTAATTTATTTAATAAATCTATTCCTATAATAACTTCTGGGAATATTTTTTTGGCTACAAAAAATTGACCGATTATTTTCTTACAGTTAAATTCTGTAAAGAAACTCTTTCTAAAATTCCTAGCATACTACCGTTGGCGCATGATATTTTTTTATTTCCTTTACTAATGTAGATTCCATAATTTACATTCCATTTCTCAACAATCACCTGTGTCAAACAGCAAATAAAATTTTAAATTATTTAATTTAATATAATTAAAAGGTCTAACATCAGCTTTACAATAATCTATATCACATACATTATTAAATAAATTTACATGAGATTTAAAATTATCAGTAAATTTATTTATAGGCCAAACATTCTTATCATCAATTACTCAAATATATAGTTTCAAATTCATTCTGCTTATTAAAATTATTGTATAAAAATAATTGTATAATTGTATAAAAAATATATTATCAAATTCTTGATTGGGAAGAAATCAATATTTGTATTAAAATTATCAAACAATTCAAACATTCATTAAATTCAATATTTAAGGTCCTCAAACTTTTATAATTACTTACATGTGATTTATCGCTCCTAACATATCCCCTCTGCTTTGGCATTTCCCGAAATCACAGAATGTTCGTCATAGTCATTTGGGTCGTCATTGTATACTGCTGCAACATGATCTCTGTCATTCTGTTCATTTTGCTCGATTTGAATTATCGCAATATTGACTATAATTTCCATTGAATTGATTGGGATTTATTTCAAATCTCCTTTCATAATAATTCTACTTCTGAAAACACCTAAATCTTAAATGACCTAGGTAAAAACAGCAGGAACATTGAATATTTTGGTATTCACGGTGCATGTGACCGATTTCGCGACAAGCTTAACATTGAATATTTGAACGTGGTTCTGAACTTATATTTTAAAAACTGGTTCGAATTGGTTATCTGCCATTGAAATCTTGGCTTAAATTTCTTCTTCCTTGAAATTAATCTCGTGGTTTTGGAAATTCGATTGCTATTCCTTAAATTATCACTGTTTACATCAATTTTGTATCTGCCATTTTTTAAAACAGAGGTATAAGAGCTATTTCCGACCGCCACCACTTGTGTCTTCGATTTATTCTCCTCCCTTTTATCCAATATACTTTTGATATATTTATTTGTCGTTGAGCCTTTCTGTTCTGTTTCTCCATCATGTTTCGATTCTTCTTTCGCTAACTTTCCTTTTAATAAATCTTCAGTAATTTTCGTAACTTTTTATTTCACGTTTTTCTTCTTCATAGTCAAGGCAATGTTTTAGAAAAAAAGATGTCAACTTTCACATTGTTAATTTGTGCTTCAAGATCTTCTGAACATCTTTTTCAGTATTGTTGATGTAGGCTTCTGCATCATTATCTCTCTTTCGATAGTTTAGTAAATTTTCCAGATCCTTAGCTAAATCTTGATTTTCTTCTAGAGCTAATTTTAGCTTATCAAATAATCTTCTTCGTCATAAATCTTTTCTTACTTCTTGCGAAAATTTTCATCTAAATATGCTCGAACAATCACTTTTCTTTGGCTGTTGTCCAATTTAATTATTAAAAAATTGGATTCAATTTTTTCGATAACTTCCTCCAGATTCATCCAAGATTCGCAATAGTTTTTGAGTTGTCACTGTGATCACCGTGTAAAAAGATTAAAATAACAATATTTTTAAAAATTTTATTCATGAAAGGCAGACAATATATATATATATATATGTTGAGGATACCTAAAAAAATAAAAATGAATAAGCACAATTAATATAATGATTGGAAGAGAATGGGTGACAGGAAAGGTGTGTTGTTCCACAATCCTGGGAAATAGAAACAAATGAAAGAAATGAGAAAATAAAAGGGAGATAACAAATAATAGAAAATAATCAAACTATAAAATAATAAAACATGTCAAGGTAATTTTAATTAGGAAGTACGAAGCGAATAAGAAAAAATAATAACAACAAAAACAAAATGGAAAATGAAGTGACATATCTCGATAGTCTGGTTGAGATAATAAAAATGAATTACCAGAATAGCCGAGCGATGGCGTCTTGAAAGTGGGATATCTCGACAGCTGTCAGAGATATTAGGAGAATTGAAGAGGGTCAAATGAAGTTGGCGGGAAAAGATATTGAAATTTAAATTGAAGTGTACATCACTAAGTGACATTTGGCTATAGAGTATAAAAAAGAGGCTCAACTGGAATCAGGAAGAGAATGTGAAGTCAAGAAACAGAATCAATTAGAAGTAGAGAAAACCAAAACGCTAAGCAAAAAATAAAACAAAACGAAAATAATACAGAAATTGTGAAGAGAAAAAAGCAGAAATTGTGAGGAAAGAAAGAAAGTAAAATCAAAAAAATCAACGTTATTGAATAAATTCAAGTCAAAGTAACTAAATCAAAATTATCGATCTCAGGAACCCGCCAGAGTAGTCAAGTGTTTGTTAAATCCAATTGGTACTGAAACGTGTTATTCCTCCCGGAGGGTTGTAATAAGCACTTCGTTTTCATTGTAACAGATAATTCTTTTGTGTCAGTGTAAAGTGGTGATAAAGTGTGATCAATAAAGTTTGTATTGTCTGGAGTTCGTTATTTCGATAATTAAAGACACTCCTGGAGTCGGATCAATAATAGAAAATATTTAACTTCACCGACAACCCCAACATATATATATATATATATATATATATATATATACTAGATTTGTGTTTACAGCTCATGTATAATTAAGATAAATAATAACCAATGACGTAATCCGAGGACCCAGGCAATCAAAAACATCAATAAAACAAGCAAGCACTCATACACATTAATTATAAAGGGTTTACATATAGGGGACATGGAAATTCATTATCCCTATACAATTAAATCATACTGATCAAACAAAAGTTTGTCTTAATTAGTTTTCTCACAACATAAGTGAGGAGCCTGATAATTTAAATCGAGAGATCCTTATACTAACCGAAAGATCTGAGTTAGGACCCCGGCAGGAAGGTCAAACCTATCGTTCTCCGAATTACAGGCGGTAACGGAGGTTAACTGTGGAGATTGACTCGAGTGAAGTAATTTTCCATTGTTATAGGGCAAATATCAAGTGATGGGGTATAAGAAAGAGAATCTTTAGCACTTTGAGCATTGAGTAGCAATTTCATTTCAGGACGATGAATGATAATATTTCAAGTTTTCTAGAGACCTGTTACACAAGTTCTTATAAGACGAGAGTTAAGTTGTAATGGAAACGAGCGACTTAGCGTTGCCGGGGTGAGCCTGTATCTTAGTGAAGACATGAAACCGCCGAGTATTACTATTAAAAGAAAATCTGGTCTAAATTTGACTACGAATGGCTGAAAGCTGGCCGAGTTTGCCTTCTATCAAGCGGAGGAGACCAAGAAGGGAGAGATGGACAAAACTAGGATAGCCAAGACACAATTGGAGCTTAGATATACGGACATTATGACAGGAAAGATTTCAATTTCGCATACCACCAAACCGGATTATGAAGTATCATATGAGCTGTAAGACCCGTGTTTGAAGTAAAAAAGGCTTCTACAGTAATCGCTGTGCCAGCTCGTTTGCTATAAGTTCAAAGATCATATGAGACCAGCCTCCGCAAAGTTCAGTCAAAACAACGAGTAAAGTTTGCACGGTTCGGTTAACCGTAACCGAAAACCGGGCCCAGTAATCGCAATTTTACGGTTTTACCAAATTTTCCTTTTAGGTATTTTTTCCTAAAGAAAAAAGAAGTTTCATAGATTTAAACAATGTTTAAAGAGAAACAAAATAAAAAAAGAATCACAATATGAGACTTCAAAACTAAAAATACTTATTTGCAACAACAAAATTTTATTTTTAAATCAGTATAGCCTTTACATTTCGCGATTACTTGCAGCGTTTCCATTTTAGCTCTTTGGGAGCCAAATTTAGCATTTTTTAGTTTCGTTTAGCATCTAAAATATTCGAAAAGCATCCCTGTGCTTTTTAGTATATTTTTAAAAAATAAAATTGCTTCCAAAGTGTCATACATTTCATGAATCATGGTATCTTATTTTGTGAAATTTAGCATCCAATTGACTAAGAAATAGCACTATTTCTCTATTAAGAATTGGCAACACTGATTACTCGTTTCTTGCGTTGTTTGTAAATTACAGTTAGAACTCAATTACAGTTTACAAATATTGCAGTCCGCAAAATAATTAAGTTCTCAGTTTAAAAAATTATTACAAGTTGTAGTTTTCAAAATTATTAATAGTTTTTAACTTAGATATATATATATATTATACAGGTAATTTTAAGTACTAACTCGAATTTAATAATAGATAATCTATTATAGATTTTTGTATTATACAATGCTAAACAAATTTTAACACCACTCACAGTTGCAATAACAAAAAATTATACCCAAAAATGTCATCTTCTCGAGTTTGGGAATATTTTACAAAAATTCCGGCTTCCAATAGTGCTAACAATAAAGCCAAATGTAAAAAATGCGTAACAGAAGTTAACAATTCTAAGGGATCTACATCTGCATTTGTTAGATGACGAAGGACGACCAGTGGATACATTCGTACTCTCGAAATACTATAGAATAGGGCCTAGTAAATATCGCGTCAACATTCATGTAGAAAAATAATCCCAAAAAAGCCAACAATCAAATTCCAAACAAAATCTCAAACCAAATCCCAAACCAAACCCAAAACCAAATTCTTATGATAGACAACATCCAATTGTGTAACTTATTCGAACATTATCTGTGTATAAACAATATTGCTTCTTTTTATGTGTGATTTATTATTTATGTATTATTCTGTTATGTTTATTTTCTGTTACGTGGTGGAATATATTTTTATAAAATTTCTAAAAATATTAAATATAAGGGTAAAATCATTATTAAAATAATTATTATTATTATTGCTAGAATCATTGTTATTATCAATATTATTATTATTATTATTATTAATATTAATATTATTATTTATATTACTAATATTAAGTTATTAAAACTATACTGGAAATTAAATTTATAATCGCGTGAGAATATTGAATATATTAATTTTTATTATAATAATTTTAAAATATATTAAATTTTCCTTATAATTCTAGTGAGTGACATAAAAATAAAATATTAATTTCCTGAAAACCATAATAAAAAATAGTTTATATACTGACGTAAAAATCAGTATATTCGCCCAAAAATTAGCGAACTAATCCATTCTTCTGGAGGTAATCTCAGGGAGAAATTAAACAGGAACAGAGTCCAACATAATTTTTTGCACAAACTATAAAACAAGCATATATAACATTTAACACAAACATAAATTGCACGCACCGGTTATTCAAATTGTAAATTGCATTTTTGATAGAAACAAAATTTTTGAAGTTCTTTTACTGGAATTGGTAATTTTTGATTTAATAAAATTATTAATATCAAATTCGTCTTCTTATTATCAAATATATATCGTGCACGTTGGGATCTCGATTTTGGACGCACGATTCAGATTCAAATGCTTCAACAAGTACTAGCTCACAGCATAAAACAATAGTTGATTTTATGAAAAAAAATAACTCTTGGGGAAATTTTTGATGAGTAAGCCACAAAAGACGGATTTTCTATTAGAGTAATTACAAGATCTAGTTTTATTCGGCAGGCAATTCATGCTCAGGGCTACAAATTGCGAAAATGGTACAATGGCACTTATTCATGCTGAATTTGAACTAAAAAACATATATATCAACTACTTTGATGAAGCTATACAGAAAGGTAAGAAATTCAGCATCACTTTGGATGAATGGGTAAGTTTACGACAACATCGATACATGAATATCAATGTACATGATAAAACGGGAAAAGTATTTAATCTTGGATTGATAAGAATTATTGAATCGTGCAACGCAAGAAAAATTCTGTCGATTGTCACCGATCATCTTAAAATTTTGCATCTTTCTTTTGAAAACGATGTTGTGGCTACTACCAACGACGGAGCCAGTGTCATGGTGAAATACGGAAAATAATCTCCAGCAGAAATTCAATTGTGTTTAAACTATGGTCTTCATTTAGCCGTTTGTAATACATTTTATTTAATAAAACGCATAAATGATTACCAAAATACCAGTTCTGAAGATGAAGCCATTGGTAATAATGAGGAGACGAGTTTGAAGACGAATTTTTCTTGTCTGCTACTACAGATGAATATGAAGAAATCAAAGCCGAAAGGGTTACCGAGATATTTAAAATAGCTGAGATACTAAACAAAGTACGGGTTATAGTAAAATTTTTCAAATCATCGACTGTTCGCAACGATATCTTGCAAGCAAAAACTCGTATTGAGATCGAGCATGAACTCCATCTGGAATTGGACGTTAAACATAAATGGAATTCGATCTATTTTAATTGTTTGGTATTTTTAAAATATTATAGAATTAATAGTAGTAATATTTAAACATTTAGTATAACCTATAATCATTTTTGTTTGACAATTTAATAATTTTTTATCTTCTTTTGTATTGTTAAATTTTGAATTATTTTTTATAATATAAATAAATGGAATTAAAAAGTTAAATGGTATATAATTTATTATTATTAAATGTACCTTATTATAGTAAAAATTTTCTTCTTTAACCGAACTAATTATATTGAAAACCGTAACCGAAACCGGAAACCGCGGTTTTCAAAAAATCCGGTTATTTTGCAAACTTTAACAACGAAAACCTAATCGTGAAAAAGAGCAAGACTACGGAAAAATTTAATATATCTGACCTAGCTGTGATAAAATAAAAGTTACCTGTTTATTGTTTGTTTTAATTCAATTAAACAAAAATATAAGAGGAAATCTTTAAAAGCCGTAGTACGCGATTTTTGTACTGAAAATGAGCAGCTGCGCGGATGGATACTGTTGGGCCAGCACACCAATAGCCTTGAGAATTGTTTAAATGCATCAGTAATACAGCACGAAAATCCAGCACCAAGATAACTTAAAATACAATATACAACACCAATTAAACACTTTAAAATCTGAGAGAATATAAATAAATATAAAATCAAAAACATAAAAATAAAATTAAAATAATAACAAAATGCACCAAGATTCGCACGATACCTACACAAATATAACAAGAAAACACAACAAATTCGACGAAATTGAAAAAATTAATAAAAGTTCATTAAAATGAAATTTAAATCGAAAATTTGAATTAGTAATAATTCAATAAAAATCTTAAATAAAAATTTATAAAAATAAATCAAAAAAATAATAAAATTAACGAATAGAATTTACTAGAAAATAACAAGGTCGAATTTTGTTTTACCGCATCAAATTTCACACGCGAGAAAAATAGGTATAAATACCGATGTGTTTTCACAAATTTTCAGTCTTATTTTTCGGAGGAAAATTTCATTGCAGAGCTGTGTGGTTGGTTGTATGGCTGGTTGAGAGCCGTGCATTCAGGCAATTAACACGGGTGAGTGTTTTGCCTGAACACGATCACTCTCAACTGGTGCAATATTATTAGTTGATTTTTTCGAAGAGAATTGATGGGTAATTTTTCAATTGAATTTATGTATGACTTTTCAGATCGAATTGATGAATGATTTTTGTTTTTCAAATTGAATTTATGGATGATTTTTTGAATCAAATTTGTGGGTAATTTTTCAATTGAATTTATGGATGATTTTTCAGATTAAATTTATGGATAATTTTGTTGTTCTAATTGAATTTATAGATGATTTATCGAATTAAATTTATGGGATTTTCGAAGTAAATTTTATGGAATGGATACAATGAATTTCAAATGTATGTAGCCGATGTAATATGCTGAATAAATATTTTATATCTACAGCCTTAGTGCAGCGAAACTTTTATTCCAAATGCTATGGTAAAATATTATTTGTTATTCCTTTTCCGGCCCACAGCCAACACATAACGCAAGAAAGCAAAATCTACATAGTACAGATTCGTGTAAGTGCGTGGAAGATCGCCAATGATATGTACCCGTGAAGGCTCAGCGTGCGGAACGCAGGAGTTGGAACGTCAACATTATCCGTACATAGGGGAAATTGGAGGGTAAATGAGTAGTTTATTGGCTGCTCCTTCACCATCCGTTTTCTGTAAAATTGACATAAATTTTTAACAACAACCGGCTCAAAATCTCTAACACCGAGTAGTCCAGTGGGCACTCATTAACTATGAAATGAACATAAATAGATCTTAAGGACAAAAAGAGGGAATGGGTAGCGGGGAAAATTGCGAAATCGTTGCAACAGTTAAAATGAATAGCCATCGGAAAAAGATTAATCCGAACGACCAAAATCATGAAAAATAATGTTTTTAAATAAGAATTAAATAAATTAATTTGAGTTGAGGCGGAAAATATGGGCGGGACGCTGCTCAAATTTTCCGAACTAATTCAAATACTTAACAAAAATAGTAACGTAAAAATGGAATGCGTAAAATAAGGGCGGAACGCTGCTCAAATTTTCCGAGTCAATGAAAATACTTTGTCGAAAACGGTAGAATAGGGATGAACCGTAAAATAAGGGCGGAACGCTGCTAAAATTTTTGAATTTACAAAAATACTTTATCGAAAACCGAAAAATATGGATGGACTACGGCTAATGTTGTATATCAATAAAAAAAATTTAACGCTGAGGAATAAGGAAGGATCCCTACAAAATCTTAATAAATATAACGATAATGATAAGGGTAATGGTAATTATAATAATAATAATATGGATAATAATAATAATAATAATGGTAATAATAATAATAATCATGGTATTTGTAGTAATGATTGATAATAATTATGATAACAATAATAATAATAGTAATACTCATAGTAACAATAACAATAAATATAATGGTAGTTATGGCTATAAAAATATTAATAAAGGTATTAGTAGTAACAATTAATAAGGGTAATACATATAATAGCAACAACGATAATGCTAGTAATAATAATGGGAAACATTGTAGTTATAGTCGGGATAAGGATGAAAGATATAATGTGGGTGTATTTAACACAACAAAGGGTGTACAGGCCAAAGAAAAGTCTTCAACATGGACAACAAGAAGAAGGACTATGCGAATAGACATAACAATGAATGATATGAGAGTATAGGTTAACATTTGAAGGAGATAGGAGAATAAGGGGACCTAAGAATCAAAAGCGAGCACAGGTCTTCTATCGACAGCTCGTGAACCCAAGGGTTGTCCGAGCAATTACAGTACTAGCGATAATACTCAATTTTTGCGGACAATCTACCACTTGAACACATTACCAACGTTGCCTAGCAACGGGTGCCAAGTGGATCAGAATCATTTTGTATGGCGTTACTGGGACAACTAGAAGGATAAGCAAGATTTGAAACCCTGTAACCCACCATACAAATTTGGGGGCTCAGCCGGGATAGAATGATTGTTTCGTACAAAAAACCCAAAGAAATACAAACAAATGTCTAATGATCAAACAAAAATGTCGGGACGACATTTTACCAAACCTCGGAGAGATGACAAATGAAAAAGAAGAGAGCTTAATACAGAAAGATAAAAAACGAGTAACCCGACTACAAAATGAGAAACGAATGGCTTGCCCACCAAGTACAAATTTGGGGGCTCAGCCGGGATTGAATGATTTTCTTGTACAAAAAAACGAGAGGACATAAAGCATAACTACCTTTTTAATAGAAAATGTCGGGACGATATTTTGCCAAACCCCAGAGAGATGAGAACGACATGAAACAAAAACCCAGAGAACGACTGATGGAAAACGAACAACTTGACTACAGATAAGGAGAAATGTCAAAGAAATAAACGACTAGCCCACCAAGTACAAATTTGGGGGCTCAGCCGGGATAACCATGATTGTTTTTGCAAAGAATCCAAGGAAAATAAAAGCAAATGTTTAATTATTAAACAGAAATGTCGGAACGACATTTTGTCGGACCACGGAGAGAGGGTGAACTAAAGAATGGAACTTAACAACAAACGAAGGAAAACGATCGACTTATTGACGATGAGAAAACAGTTCGATGATATTATGTAGAGAACGATGAGCTGAGTAAAAATGCCAATTGAACTATGGTTGTATTTTCTAAAGGTTCGAAGTTACAAAGGGTCAAACTTTGGCCAAAAATTTTATTTTTGATATGTTGTACAGGACGGTGAATTGAGTATTATTGTCAATGGAACTATAGTCGTATCTTATCGAACTTCAAAGGTGTAAAGGGTCAAACCTTGACCAAAAATAAAATTTTTGATATGTTGTAGAGAAGAATGAGCTTAATAAAATTGCCAATAGAACCATGGTCATATCTTCTAAAGGTTCGAAGCTAAAAAGGGTCAAACTTTGGTCAAAAAAATTATTTTTAATATGTTGTACAGAACGACGAAAGGGCAAAAGTGGCGATAAAATTAGGATCTTCCGACCTTTGGATAAAAAGCTATTAAGGGTCAAACCTTCAAAAATTTTAATTTTTGATATGTTGTAGAGCTTGAGAAGCTGAGCAATATTTACTATAGAAGTATGGTAGTCTGACTTCTGGGTCAAAAGTTAGAAAGGGTCAAAACCTTGGTCAAAATTTTTAATTTTTGATATGTTGTAGAGCTTGAGAAGCTGAGCAATATTTACTATAGAAGTATGGCAGTCCGACTTCTGGGTCAAAAGTTATAAAGGGTCAAAACCTTGGTCAAAATTGTTAATTTTTGATATGTTGTAGAGATCGACGAAACAAGCAAAATTGCCAATAGAACTGTAGTCATCAGAGCTTTAGATAAAAAGTTATAAAGGGTCACAACTTTGACAAAAAATCTTTAATTCTTGATATATTGTGTAGAATAATAAGACGATCAAAAATTGCCATAGAACTATCATCATGTGAACTTTTGATAAAAAGTTACAATGGGTCAAAACCTGCGAATACTCTAGAATTCAGAAAATTGCGAAGAAATTAAAAATTTTGAAAGTGAACTGTAAATATTTTTGTAAATCAGTGGAGACAAAGTGTTTTAATCAATAAAGTTTATATCGTTTGGAGTTCGTTACTGGTGTTTAAAGCACGTTTGGAGGCAGATCGACAATAATTTCTATCCGAAGTCACTGAGAACCCCAACAATATGATGAAACAAAACAACAGTTTAGAAAACTCATGAATGACGAGTATTGTAATAAGAGAGGAAAATATCAATATATGTAAATAAATTAAAATATTAGATACACAAAAATTTCAAAAATGAAACGATTCAACAGGAAAGTGGGGATAAAATTATCAATATTTGTAGAGTAGGAATCAAAGAAACAGGAAACTATAAATAAAAATAAAATTATGGGTGGGTTGTATAAATCAATGGAATCATCGTGTAAATATCATCCAAAAAACCGTAGAAGTAGTAATAAAAATATTAAAAAAAAAATGCGGGTCGTCTAAGAGTTCGTAAAAAATTGGAAAAAACTAGAAATTACTGGATTAAAATTGTTTGAAATAAGACGTGATCACCAAGTCAATTAAAACAATTCTAAACGTAATAAACGATTAATTGAAAGTAATTAAAATAAAGATCAAAATAGTAACGGAAAAGGTTGCAACGATTTCGAACCCCTACTCCTATGAGATGAGAAATATTAGCGGAAGTAACGAACAATTGATTGTAAGTATTACAAAAGACATGAGGCCAAGTAGAGCCAAATTAGATACAAAACGAGAACAGATAATCGATTAAGTTAGAGAAATTGACGAAAAGATAATCCAGATGATGGAGAAACTTAGGCGTAGATAAAAGGAAATGTTCAGGTATAAATGAAATGAATTATAAGAAATGAGCGTAGATGAATAAAATGATGATGCTAGTCATAATTGAAAATAAAGGATTAGAGATAATAATGAATTACGAGAATAATAGTTAGCAACCAGAGGAAAATGATGATTAAAAACGAGTACGATGAGTTGAGATTAATAATAATAATAAATGAGACAACAATAGCAACCGAAAGGTGTAAAACATACGGAAAAAGCCGAAAACTTCATGAAAGCCGTTAAATAAATTCAGAGTGGACAAGTAAAACACAACTTAAACAAAGAAAGCTGAAAAATCACACATAAGGTACGGTAAAAGTTTCGATGCATCATTTTGTTAGTGTATTTTGTATTGTTATTTATATTATATTATATGGAAATGATACTGGAAAGTAAGATTTAAAACCGAGCTATCATAACGATAGTACGCTTATTCCAATGGGGAACCTTGATCAACCCGAGGAGAGAAAGGTAGTAGGATCCGTCGCAAATGTTGGGGAGTTCCTGGCGAGAGATTGATCACCTCTCTGGGGAACAAACCAACGCGATTACTACAATTTTTGAATTGGGAAAGTGAAGGGGAAACCGAAAATAAAAAATAAAAATTGGAAAAATGCGCATGATTTAGACGTTAAAGGTACCTAGAGATATTCTTTTTTCCCTAGCTGGTGGTGAGGCACCAGAGGACAGCTACGGACTGTCGTGTTCAGGTTGTTACCAGCCAAGGGACTGGTGGCGCTGAGCCGTTCGATACAAAAACCCGGATCACACACCGAGTATCGAACGATTTTTTTTATTGCTGGGCGGAACTCGATACAACAACCCGGATCCCACACCGAGTATCGGGGGCCAAACGGTAGGTGAGATGTGAATTAACCGGTAAATGATTCATACTCAAAATGTCCTACTAAGGTCGGATAATGGCGGCCGAATTGAGCCGGGAAATCCGACGGTCAGATAAGGGCGGCCGAATAGAGCCGGGAAATCTGATTGCAGAGGCGGGCGGAGATTAGAAAATTTTCCGCGCCTATATTTAATCGCTTCCTTTTCTTTTCACTATTCGGGAAATCAAGTAAACCGCTTTTGGAACTTGGTTGAACGTCTAGGCATTTCCATACTTTTATATTCTCCGAGGTACACAACCCGGATCCCACACCGAGTACTGAGGGAATGTTTTTTTTATTGCCCAGCGAGGAGTTTGGTACAATAACCCGGATCCCACACCGAGTACCAAATATCCGAATGGCGGTGAGTAAAGCGTAACCGGAAGAATGCGCGGCCAAAAGACGCCATGGCTTGAGAGTCAGTGTGAGGCCTCAAACATACCCAAAAGTCACTGATGAGCTCAAGTCCGGTGAAACAATGAGAGATAATATGAATAAGACGAATATGAATATGAGTAAAGATAAAATTGATAGAATATGATTATGATTAGAGTAAACAGTAAAGATGAGAAATAGTGAGATATGATTATGATTAGATATTAGAGGCCATAGAGTGCCAGATGAGATATGATTATGATTAGATATTAGAGGCCATAGAGTGCCAGATGAGATATGATTATGATTAGATATTAGAGGCCCTAGAGTGCCAGATGAGATACGATTATGATTAGATATTAGAGGCCATAGAGTGCCAGATGAGATATGATTATGATTAGATATTAGAGGCCATAGAGTGCCAGATGAGATATGATTATGATTAGATATTAGAGGCCATAGAGTGCCAGATGAGATATGATTACGAGTAGATATTAAAGGCCATAGAGTGCCAGTTGAAATGAGATTAGAGATTGAAGGCCACAGGATGCCAGTTAGAAATAAGATGACGAAGGCCCCAGAGAGCCAACGTAATGATAAGGCCATAGAGCGACTGAGGATTAAGTAAATGATTGTTAAATCAGAGAGACATAGGAAAAATAATTAATAGATTGAATGAGATTATGAGTATAATGATTTTATTGTTACGATATAGATAATTGATACGAGGTCGATAGATAATTATTACGAGATATAGATAATTCAAAATAAACTTAAAAATGAAGGAAGATGAATCAAAAGAAAAACGATCACAGCGAATAAATTTTAAGGAAAAAGACAAGAGGATTTAAATAAAAGACTCATAGAGCAATAGCGGATAAAGTTTAGGATAGAAGACGAGATTAGTTAAGTAAAAAAGCCTATAGCGCATAGAGATTAAGGAACGTTTTTGGACCAATGATAGAGATAAAGGAGAATAGTAAACGAGACGATTATTGATATGATGGTGATGATTTATTTGATTAAAATAGTTAATTGATACGACAATATAGATAATTGATGCGACTATAAGGATAATTTAGACGAAACAAATAGATAATTGATACGAGCTATAGATAATTTAAAATAAAATTAAAATGAAAAAAACCAAAAATTAAAAGGATAAGAAGTTGACGTAGAGAAAAGAATTAAGGAAAAGCAGTGAGAGTAGTACGATAAATTAATGCGGAAATTTATATACTAGAAGTGTTATTTATGTTTAGATAATTGACAAAGAATAAAGAGATCGAGTAAACCAAAAGAATAAAGAGATCAAGTAAACGACGAATAATAGAGCCGATAAACTAGAGATAGAATCAAGAAAACGAGTTACGAGAAACCGGAATCAAGGGAAACATTGTGTAGAGAAACTAAAAATATACCAAAACAAACGGAGAACAAGGATAAAGAAATAGACCATGTTATTGAAATTCAAAGAGAGTGAAAAGCGGCAACAGATAGAAAACTTAATACAATAGCGACAGCAGAACCGATGATTACAACAAGATTAGAAAATTTGGAAACAGAAACCGAAAAATATGATAAATTAAAGGAAAAGTTAACTGACAAAGGAAATAATGCGAAATCACCCGAACCAAAAATTGCAATTCAGTTGAAAACAGTTACGAGTAAACAGATGGGAAAAAAAAAAAAAAAAAAAAACTTCGAGAGGAAATTAACCAAGAATTGACAAGTAAAAACACGGATGAAACAGAAATATATTTGAGAGAATCAACAATATACGAAATCACACCCGATGAACCAGAAATGAGGAAGCAAGAACCAATATATTCAAGTTAAAGAGGAATATACAGGAGATGCATTCAGAAAGAAAATGCAACAAAGAAGATTTAAATGACGAAAAGGAAACTGGAAATTCGGAAATGAAAACAGTCGAAACAATAAGAGCTGAAACAAGGAAAACAGAAATCGTACGGGAAGAGAAAATATTAACCACAATGGAAGAAAGAGTCGAAAGAGAAAATGAACAAACCGAGTTAAAAGATCGAGTATCAGAACCAATGAAAGTAGTGATGGAAATAACGAGACAAACGAAGGATATTTACCCGCAAACAAATCAATATATTAAAAAACCATCACGAATTTGCGATATTCCAGTTAAGAGAATTCAAGATAGTAGAGGTAAATTTATAAAGTGTAATAATTATTTCAGGATTAACAACGCGAACTACAATCAAATATGTGATATCTATTCAAAAGAAGGATGCAGAACTGATCAAGGTTATCAACTAAAGAATTGCCAAGGATATGATAGAAGAGTTCGCACAGAAAGAGAAGGAATGATAAAATGTTTTAATTGCGATCAAACGGGTCATACGTCAAGAATTGTCGAAGGAGAAGAATTCAAAGTCAACAAAAACCAAACCAATTCAAGAAGAATCCACAAAATAACCCAACGCAAGAGGTCAGACATTTAAGAGATAGGGCGATAATGAGTACAACAACAAGATTCGAGATTACAACCTGTTTCAACTGCAACCTAAACGGACATTTGGCTGAAAATTGTCCAATAGAGAGAAAATCGGGACAAACAAAAACGAAAATTATAGTCAAAGTACACAAAGCAATCAAATACAAGAGAGTGAGCAATTAAGAGGTATGATTAAACGAATATCCGCAAACAATCAAAGACAACGAAGTAATACGAGGAGAAACAGGAATGATGTTCGATATTTATGGACCGGAAAATATTCGGAACAGCAAAAAATCGTTATTAAAAACAGGATCAACTCTAAATGAGAATGACAATAAAGGAAAAACGATGTTAAATTACGTTATGATGTCGCGAGAAGCAAGAGCAATAGATTTAGTTACGATAAATGGAATTAAAGAAGACATCGAAGTAATAGGAAAAATTTAAACCCAATTCTTGGAGCAATCGGGAGAGGATACGATGAAGCAGCAGCAAAATTGATCAAGTGGAGAAAAAGAAAATCTGATAACGAAATCATAGGCGTAAACAAATTCGAAAGCAATGAAAATATATTAGTAAAAAGAGCAATGAAATCCGAATATGCATTACCAAAGACGATAAAAGCCCTGTTAGATGAGAAATAAAATTCACGGACAATAAAAGAGAGCCTGAGAGAATAGTGTCCAGAAAAGAAGAATTAGAAACATTGGTAGGAGAATGGCACCGAATACAAGGAAAACCTAGCGGTAAAAAACAAGAAATTGATGACATCAGAAATGGAAGAAAATGCTAATCAAGATGCATAAAGATATAATCAAAGAAATAAATGCCGAGAACAACAGGATTGAGAAGGCTCGAGGTAATAAAAACCAGGACAAAAAGGAAGATGATAACGAAGAGGGAGAAAACCGAGATAGAAATTAAAAAAAAAAAAAAAGGCGAGTTTCAGTAGCCTACCAAGAAATAGGACAACAATCAAAGCCAAATAACGTAGACGATCAGAAAAGATCAAAAGATGAAGAAAACACAGACAAAAATCTGCTAGAAACAAATGATAGACTCACAGAAAATTCAAAATCGAGAGAACAAAGCAAGTCAAGATATGAACGGCCAAGTGAGATCGATATATATCCAGTAATTGACCAGAGATATAGAGGGATACGCACTTTGCGCGTAGACCCTTTGGAGACGATAGAGTAATAAATAGACAGGAGTGAGTATATAATGTATAATATAGATATGTTTATATAGTAATGTATAAAAGTAGTGTATAAATATTATATGGAATGAATATAATAATATCCGATAATATATAAAAGTAGTATATAAATATTATAGTCAAAGAGCGAAAACAAATTTAAAAATCAGACGATGTGACAACGAATAAAGCGGAATGAGAAAGACAGGTGATGCGATATTACGGAGAAACAAATCAAATGGAAGCCAATCAAATATCAAGCAGTAAAGCTTAGTTAGATAGATGAGTGTAAAACAAGAATCAGATCAGGATCAGAAATTGAAATAAACCGACTAAGAGATACCGAAGCCGTCAAGAAAATTAGAAACAAGAGTAGACGTGTAGAGCAAATTAAGACCTAGAAAATTCAGTACAATCAGATGAGAGACGGAAATGAGAAACAACAAAAACAAATTCACGATTGAGCAATATAAAGCAGCAAAACAGTAAAGGAATTATCGACACAAAACGGAAGCATCGAAGAATTAGATGAAATATCAAGTCAGTTAACGAAAAAGACGAGGGAGAATAATTTGATGAAAAACTTAATCAATTAATGCGAAACTGACGAATAACAACAAACAGGTAGATAATTGAAAAACAAAGCTAAACGAAAAAACGAAAAAGACAAGGAAATAGAACTAGTAAACAGGTGGAAGAGATTCAAAAATCAATTCGGGGAATAAAGTAAGAAAAAAAAAAAAAAAAAAAAACCAACTGCAAGTGAAACTAGATGCAGCCAAACGAGACAAAATGAATATCACGGAATCGTAATTCCAAGCAAGACTGACGTGCAACAGCGGATATGAATAAGGAAAGGATCAGAGAACAAATCAAAACCAACTCAAAAATCGAAAACCAGATTACAAGAAAGACAAATCGAATCAGTAAAGAGAGATTACAAAAGACCATACCAATAAACAACAAGACAAAAGATGATGAGGCTGAACTACAAAGTGCAGCCAATCAAAATGAAATATTGAAAGGATCTTGCAAATGGTAGTAAAAGCAAACAAAGAAGATAAATGATGTCAAAATAAAGTAAATACCAAACACAGAAACGAGAAACCAGACATAATAATAAAAGCAACAGAGATAAAGAAAGGAGAGAAACAGAAAGTCAAACAACTACCCAAAATCAAGAGAAAATAATAACAAGCCATTAAAGGACCTGAAAATTGTTATAAAAACAAGGAATTCGAAAGCAGCATGATATTGGCGACGAGAAGGAAGATATCAGTAATAAACCCATATATACAACCCATATATAGCATCCCTTAGAAAGATGTCGAAAAACCCCACAACCAATCAAACAATGCAAAATTACCTGTAACAAATACGACGAGAAATGCAGAAGTCCAAAGGATACCAATTACGGACGGATCAATTCCTATTATACCCAATGGTCAAAGGATTAACACAAGAAAAACAGATCGTTAAACCCTCAGAACTCTAGAAAATCAAATCGAGAGTCAATAGAAAAGGGAAACACCCATCAAGGAATCGATATTAAAATAATCATGGATGATCTTTAGAAACCCTACAAAATAACAAAAAGAACCGAAAATCGAGAACAAACAGCCAAAATTGATAACTGAAAAGAAGAAACTCAGACCAACCTCAAAGAATCATGAATAATCCCGAACCGATCAATTATCATCGAACAATCGAGACTAGATAATATGATAACGGGTCAGCTATCCACAGAATCCAATTGAACGCCACCCAGTTCAAGATGCAAAGAAAAAATCAACAAACGAAAGTTAGAATATCAATTTACAACTCAAAACCCTAAATAAACCAGCAAAAAAGGAGTCTTGAACTAAACATTCTATCTATTCTTCTTATCTGAGATTCACTAAGCCTTACAATCTTCCAAACAATCGGCATCTAATGAAGTCAATTCCCCAAACTAAACAAAATCTCAAAGTCAAATCGCACAACAGATATCGAATCGTCAAAATATCAGAACCTGCTGAAGAAAGTAATCAATCAGAAACCAAGAAACTCAAAGCATCAGCGAGACGAATACCCAAGTGACTGAATATTGAACTCATGATTAACAATGAACTAATGATTCTTAGACTATCAACTATTCTTTATGTGTGATCATGACCGGACTGTATGTCCTCTTTCACTTCATCTTGTAATCCGTATATTGATGTATACTGTATGATTATTTTTATGCATGTGGGTTTTAAGGTCACGACCATGTAGCTCGTAGACCCAATTGAATGGAAAATGTAAACTCTGCATAGTTCATAGCTTAGATCTTTAAGAAATTGCGGGTCGCAATTTTACGGGCCCCGGAGTGTTTTATGTTGGGCCAGCACACCAATAGCCTTGAGAATTGTTTAAATGCATCAGTAATACAGCACGAAAATCCAGCACCAAGATAACTTAAAATACAATATACAACACCAATTAAACACTTTAAAATCTGAGAGAATATAAATAAATATAAAATCAAAAACATAAAAATAAAATTAAAATAATAACAAAATGCACCAAGATTCGCACGATACCTACACAAATATAACAAGAAAACACAACAAATTCGACGAAATTGAAAAAATTAATAAAAGTTCATTAAAATGAAATTTAAATCGAAAATTTGAATTAGTAATAATTCAATAAAATCTTAAATAAAAATTTATAAAAATAAATCAAAAAAATAATAAAATTAACGAATAGAATTTACTAGAAAATAACAAGGTCGAATTTTGTTTTACCGCATCAAATTTCACACGCGAGAAAAATAGGTATAAATACCGATGTGTTTTCACAAATTTTCAGTCTTATTTTTCGGAGGAAAATTTCATTGCAGAGCTGTGTGGTTGGTTGTATGGCTGGTTGAGAGCCGTGCATTCAGGCAATTAACACGGGTGAGTGTTTTGCCTGAACACGATCACTCTCAACTGGTGCAATATTATTAGTTGATTTTTTCGAAGAGAATTGATGGGTAATTTTTCAATTGAATTTATGTATGACTTTTCAGATCGAATTGATGAATGATTTTTGTTTTTCAAATTGAATTTATGGATGATTTTTTGAATCAAATTTGTGGGTAATTTTTCAATTGAATTTATGGATGATTTTTCAGATTAAATTTATGGATAATTTTGTTGTTCTAATTGAATTTATAGATGATTTATCGAATTAAATTTATGGGATTTTCGAAGTAAATTTTATGGAATGGATACAATGAATTTCAAATGTATGTAGCCGATGTAATATGCTGAATAAATATTTTATATCTACAGCCTTAGTGCAGCGAAACTTTTATTCCAAATGCTATGGTAAAATATTATTTGTTATTCCTTTTCCGGCCCACAGCCAACACATAACGCAAGAAAGCAAAATCTACATAGTACAGATTCGTGTAAGTGCGTGGAAGATCGCCAATGATATGTACCCGTGAAGGCTCAGCGTGCGGAACGCAGGAGTTGGAACGTCAATATTATCCGTACATAGGGGAAATTGGAGGGTAAATGAGTAGTTTATTGGCTGCTCCTTCACCATCCGTTTTCTGTAAAATTGACATAAATTTTTAACAACAACCGGCTCAAAATCTCTAACACCGAGTAGTCCAGTGGGCACTCATTAACTATGAAATGAACATAAATAGATCTTAAGGACAAAAAGAGGGAATGGGTAGCGGGGAAAATTGCGAAATCGTTGCAACCGTTAAAATGAATAGCCATCGGAAAAAGATTAATCCGAACGACCAAAATCATGAAAAATAATGTTTTTAAATAAGAATTAAATAAATTAATTTGAGTTGAGGCGGAAAATATGGGCGGGACGCTGCTCAAATTTTCCGAACTAATTCAAATACTTAACAAAAATAGTAACGTAAAAATGGAATGCGTAAAATAAGGGCGGAACGCTGCTCAAATTTTCCGAGTCAATGAAAATACTTTGTCGAAAACGGTAGAATAGGGATGAACCGTAAAATAAGGGCGGAACGCTGCTAAAATTTTTGAATTTACAAAAATACTTTATCGAAAACCGAAAAATATGGATGGACTACGGCTAATGTTGTATATCAATAAAAAAAATTTAACGCTGAGGAATAAGGAAGGATCCCTACAAAATCTTAATAAATATAACGATAATGATAAGGGTAATGGTAATTATAATAATAATAATATGGATAATAATAATAATAATAATGGTAATAATAATAATAATCATGGTATTTGTAGTAATGATTGATAATAATTATGATAACAATAATAATAATAGTAATACTCATAGTAACAATAACAATAAATATAATGGTAGTTATGGCTATAAAAATATTAATAAAGGTATTAGTAGTAACAATTAATAAGGGTAATACATATAATAGCAACAACGATAATGCTAGTAATAATAATGGGAAACATTGTAGTTATAGTCGGGATAAGGATGAAAGATATAATGTGGGTGTATTTAACACAACAAAGGGTGTACAGGCCAAAGAAAAGTCTTCAACATGGACAACAAGAAGAAGGACTATGCGAATAGACATAACAATGAATGATATGAGAGTATAGGTTAACATTTGAAGGAGATAGGAGAATAAGGGGACCTAAGAATCAAAAGCGAGCACAGGTCTTCTATCGACAGCTCGTGAACCCGAGGGTTGTCCGAGCAATTACAGTACTAGCGATAATACTCAATTTTTGCGGACGATCTACCCACTCGAACACAGTTCCAACGTTGCTTAGCAACGGGTGCCAAGTGGATCAGAATCATTTTGTATGGCGTTACTGGGACAACTAGAAGGATAAGCAAGATTTGAAACCCTGTAACCCACCAATACTGTAAAAAAGTCGGGAAATCCATGAATTGCAAGTGACCCGAAATGCGTACTAATCAAAGTAGTCTTGTCAACAAAGATCACCTTTGGCAGGCGTACAAACCCCTTGTTACAGTACCAACTTTGCATAGAAACGGGTAACGAACGAACAGAATGAGCAGCTTGTAGGCATGGGTTGCTCAAGGTTAAATGTATCACCTTGCAGTAACTCATCAGGGAGAATATTATACAGAAAGCCCCATATAGATGCAAAAATTCAGATTTAATTTAATAAATTTGATATTAACTTTCTCTTTATATAAGTTAAAATAGTCAAATATTTTCTTATCTCTACCCAACTTTCATTAATTATAAATTCAAAGATTTCAGGATATCATTATTTTTAAAGAATTAATTTTCTTTAAAAATATTTTTCCTTGTCATTAATAGAAAGAATTAAAATTAATTATAATTTTAAAATATTTTATCAAAATATGATTTTGAAAATTTTGCTTGTTTTAATTCTGACTAAACTTCTTTTTTTCAAAAGTGTAATTTTTATATTAGATTGATTTTTATGACAACTAGTAATTTATCCATTGTTGATTCTTTGATTAGAAGTCACTTTGGCTCCAATCTATGGACTCAAATTACTGATATCAATTTTTTCAATGATGATCGGATCAAACAAATTAATCAATGTTTTAAAGATTTACCTGTTAAATCAAAATTATACATCTTAATGGCTCTTGGAAATTTGAACAATAATCAATTTTTGAAAGTATTATTGTATTTTTTGTATTAATTCTTAATTATAATTTTTAGTGGAAAAATGAAGTTGAATCCATATTTCTAAGGGCCATGGTTGAGGGTAATCTTTTAGTTCGAGCAATCGCTACCATTTTACAACAGAAATTTGGTCTAAATTATTTAACATTTGATATTAGTTTAAGTCTCGAGAATTTCGCTGATATTTTGATTAAATTAACTTCCAATATGGAAGAATGGGATGTTTGCTGTGAGTGCATAGTAGCGGAATATATCAGTGAAAATGTTGTTACTGAAATGATGAAACACATCGAAGGATCTAAATCTAGCGCTAAGATAAAAAGTAGAAAAAGGAAATTAGAAGTTGATGATAAGATTGTCAATATAAATGAAGAAAAATCGCAGCCAAATATCGGTTGCAAATTGAAGTATTTGCCAAAATCCTATCAAATTAAAAATCAATATTTACAAAAAATTGAAGCCGAGTGTAATAAAAAACGAATTAGTGTTCCAATTCCTGGGCGAAATAAAATCAAACCAAAAGAAGAAAATGAAACCGACGATAAAGACAACAACATTAAAAAAGAATTCCAATTGATTAAAGAAACGGCTCAAATACGAAAAGAAAATGAAATGAATGCGAAATTGGAGGATATCAAAAAGCGTTTGCAACAGAAATCGACTACTGGAAAGAAAGAATCGAAAGTTATTTGTCTAAGTATAGAAGAGCTGCCGCCGACCGGACCAAAGGCCAAGCAAATTCTCAGAGAAAAAGAAAAAGAAGCGAAAAAGGTTGAAAAGGAAGAAAAATTAAAAAAAGTCAAAGAAGAAAAGGAAGCGGACAAAATCCGAAAGCTGCAAGAAAGAGAAAACAAACGAATTGCCCAACAAATGATGCTGGAGCAATCGAAAAAGGAGAAGGCAGAAATGGAAATGCAATTCAACGCCAACATTATCGATTCGAACGGAGGATTGCCAATCACTGACACTGTCGTTGACGAGGAGAATTACCTGTCGGTGCCCGGTAGCTACTCCAGGCCTCCTGGTTCTGCTCCTCAGTCGATCCAGCAAGCCCCCTCATTGCTGCCACCCCCACCCACTGCGACCACGCAATTCGTCAATCAACTACCCGCACAAATCAGACTTGTCCAATCCGATCAGACCGGCTATAGGATAATCGATAAACCTAGCGCTAACATTCGATTCATTCCAAATCAGAATATGTCCCAGTCAGTGTTCCGGCCTCCGCAACCCCCACCCCAACAATCGCAATCACAACAGCCACAAATAGTCCTTATCCAATCACCGTCACAGATACAGAATACAAACTTCTCAGCCTCGTCAGCCAATCAGATCTCTCAGCAGCCCAGCTATATCCTGTCGACCAATCAAGCCGGTGTGAAATTAGTCCGACTTGTCAGTAACACCAATCAGAACATTTCCCAGCCATCCCAGCAGCGACTCGTACGTATTATTGGATCTACCAGTCAGTCGAATAATAAGAATCCAGCGTGCAGCTCAACTCCAACGATCAATATTTCCCGCAACTTCTCACAGTCACAGATCAGTCCGGTTTCAGTCAATAACATTTCTCAGCCACCGCCGCTCCAGCAGCAGCCACAGATCAACCAGCAACTCCCAGCTACTCATATCAACAATTCTCAGCAGATTCATGTCAATCCTCAATCAATGCAGCTTGAAACGATGAAAATTCTCATTCGATATGCCAATCGGCTCTCCCGGCCCCAGAAAGCCATGATTGTTTCTTACATTGCAGGCTCGGCAGGTAAATTTTTATAGTGTAATATTTTCCTCTGGGATAATATGCCAGTTGGTTGAGAAGGCAATAGTTTTTTGCAGCCTACTAGGTCAACTGGTTGCTAGGGTATTTTATTGTGATATTTCACATTGGGATAATAGATCAACTGGTTGCTAGGCTATTTTATTGTGATATTTCACATTGGGATAATAGATCAACTGGTTGCTAGGCTATTTTATTGTGATATTTCACATTGGGATAATAGATCAACTGGTTGCTAGGGTATTTTATTGTGATATTTCACATTGGGATAATGGGTCAACTGGTTGCTAGGGTATTTTATTGCGTTATTTCACATTGGGATAATGGGTCAACTGGTTGCTAGGGTATTTTATTGTGATATTTCCCAATTGGGTTAATAGGTTGCTAGAGTACTTTCTATTGAGACATTTAAATTTGGATTAATGGGTCACCTAGTTGCTATGGTTTTTTCTATATTGACATTATTAGGCTGGTTCATTCCCACCCACTCTGTTCCGGTTTCAATACACAACAAAATAATGTTCAGGTCGCTATTTATAAATCAATTTGCAATTTAATTGGGTCTCAGTATTGATGATATTCTAGACGGTGTCGATTTCAATGGCCAATCCTCGGTACACATCAGTTCCCATCGTGCAATAAATCTCGACACATTCCAACCGTTGAATGTGATTGTCGATGCGTTCTTCCTAATGGACTATCGAACCGGTCGGTGGTCAATAGTCAAGCAATACCGGGAGCCACGGAACGAGGAGGACATTTGCAGTTTTGATCTGCAGCCTAGTGGTTACCCGCCGGAATTCTCTATGCAGGCCTGATCGATAGATTCCTATTGCAAATATCTCGTGTTTTATTTAATTTCTAGATAATTTTTATGTGGATGTTGATGATATTTGTTTATTTAATACATCTTCACTATTGATTTTTGACTTGTTCTATTGATTGATTTGTGCTGTTGTCATATTGGGATGGCTATAGGGAGGTGCCATTAGATTACATGGACCGATCCGTATGATATTGGTTTATTGCCAGATTTATTGTTTTAAATTTTGTCGTATAGTTTCTGTAGATATTTTTGTGTTTAGTGCGCTTGTAGAGGACTGCAAACTGTCAAATAATAAATATAGCGGAACATGAAGTGTTTAATTTCACAATATATTAATTTTGTTGCATGAAATTAATATTTGAAAAGTAAACATCACATTTCCCATTTGTGGATTAGGGAAGCAACGGGATTAATAAGTTACTAAATAATGTGAGCTAAATGCTATTATGAGGTTCCGTAGGATAAAGTGTATTGTACAAGTTGATAATTTGTTATAGTCAATGAATGACAGTGCCGTCTCCTTATATTAGTAGTAAATTTTGCTTTTTGATGCTTTATTGAGTCGAGTTTAGAAAGTAAGATTCGCTAGGTAAATTATTTTCATAAAAAACCTGATATAAGAGCAACAAATCAGTAACATGATATTTTGGGTTTCTCAAGTTGTGATTTTTAAAGTATAAGTTTGGCGAACATGGACAAGTTTATCTTTTATTGGACTTGTTAGAGGTCATCCATTAAGGAAGCCCCCCCCCACAAAGCAGTTTTTGATCCACCCTCCCTTTCTGTCCCTTTTCACGAGCACCCCCGGGGGGACATCCATCCATAATTAGATAACCTTTATTTTCAGAAGAAATTTAAATAATTTATAAGGCTAAATTTAATTGGTTGATAAATAGAGAAAAACCATGCATACATAATTAAAATGATCAAATGGGAAAAAATAAGGGACATAAAACATATATAGTACATAAAAAAGATAATAGAAAAATTTTACAAAAATCATTAATCCATTATGCATCATATTTAAATGTCCTAAGCACTTGACCCCACTGTTTCCATTTGTCCCTTTTGCAAAGACCCTCTACTTAAGACGTCCTTAATGGATGTTGCCTTATATATCTCCTTGTGCAGTCTATCGACGAAGTGTTTATTTAGAAAATGATATAGTGTACATTTTTCTACTAATGTTTCCAATTTTTTGTTCTTATGACGCCATTATTTTCTTTTATTAGTAGATCGATCTTTTGTTAGTTTGGAACATAGCTTTCTTAAAGGAGAAACTCTTAGAGACCGCAAAGACCTTAAATGAAACTCATCACGATATTCACGAATGACATATTTCATTTCCAAAGGTGAATAGTTCGAGAGTAAATTGCATATATTAGTGTTAATGAAGTTTGTGGGTGATAAAATATAGTTGAAAGGAAACATGGAGACTAAAAGATGTTACCAATGTATCGCTCCGTGCAAAATATCTTATTCTCAAATAATCCCTACAAAGTAAATTCTCCACATAATTGTGACAGTTCCTGAATTGATTGCTAATTAGATAAAATATGCTTTATAAATCTCGCTTGCTGTTTGATTACATCTTGACGTCATTTTCTAAATATTCTTATCGAAAGCTATTTTTTTCTATTTTTTGATTGCTATAAGTTTCTTTATGGGGAAAAACGGTGGAAAAAGTGACTGTAAAGAGAAGTTTACTTCTGTGTTTAGGGAAAAGTGTGCTCGGATTTGATTATAAACGAGAAAGAGTAGAATTAAGAAACTCCTACAAGGATTTGCAATTTTAAGCTTAATAAAAAAGCACAAAGAAATTTGATCCATTCGATGATTTAGGAAATTTTTAAAGACAGGTTTAAAAATTCAATACAAAGATTAGCTTCCAAAACCACTTTTCATTCAAATTTATTTAATTATCATCCAATAAAATTAAGTTTAAATATATAATAATAATAATCTAAAATTAAAATAAATTTCTTAAAAAACAATATAATTTGTAATGACAATATCCAATCAAAATCTGTAAAGGTTTTCACATAGCGATCGATAATTTCACTTACAAATTAAGGAATAGAGTTAATAATAATAATAATAATGGCAGAAATGTCAAAACAGCAGCACACAAACATAAAATCACTATCGATTTGTTCAATTTCTCACAGATAGATAAATGATTAAACCCAGTACAAGAAGTGCTATAACTAAGATTATGCAACAAATGATTTTTTTTCGTCGGGCCGATTGTTTATGAGTGACAGCTTTACCCAACTGACTGTTGGCGGATTCGACTTGGCTATGTGCTATTTCCACATTAGCCTCGATCCGATCAGTCATGTCCCCTTGCTCATGTACAAATCCCGCCAGACTCGTAAACATTTCGTTTATTTGTAGAATTTCCGACTCTAATTTGTACATGTCATTGTACTCTTGAATGGCTTTTGGCTCCTCATTTTGTTGCAATTGCAATTTAGATTTATCTGTAATTGAAGATGACAATCAGAAACCGGTCGGTGGAAATTGCAGAAAATATATGTAAATAGATGATATTTGGGAGACATTGATGCAAATTAACAAATTTGCAATAAATACGACTTTTAGAGCTGATTTAGTTTGGAAAATCGGTAATGTTTTATATGATTGAGGCTTGTGTGGTTTGTGTATTTTGATTTGTGTATTTTGTCAAATTAATTAATTTTTGTTTCACCTGTCAAACTCGGAGATTTCACTGCTAATTTAATTTTTATTTATAAAATAATTTTGTCCAAATTCCCCAAATCTCATCTTTTGTCATCTGATCATATCTGTTCCCCCGAAAAAAATTAATTTTTACTATTTTATAATTGTTTTCCACATAATTCTGACTTCAGGGTAATTTTTTACAACCCCACCAATTCTGACTAATTCGATAGTTAGCAATTTATTTTTTTGTATTGACAAAAAAATTTAATTATTAATTTTTAAAAGAAGTTTAAAAATTAATAATGATTAAATTAATTTTCCGATACATTGCATATATATTAATCGATTTAAAAATTAATAATTGGTAAATTAAATTTTTAATTAAAATCCCAATATCATTTGAAATGACACGTAAACTCATTACAAATAATTGAATAACCGAACAATATCTTTTTCGGTGAAAACTTAGCATGAAATAATCTAATGATTATATGCATTAGGGAAAATGCAAAATTATTAATAAATTGAAATTAATCATTTCTTTCGGAAAACAAATAACAGATATAATTTCGTCGGTGATAATATGAAAGATATTATCAAAAATGGTGAATAATTATTGATATTGAAACTATGCATAAAAAGAAAGACAAACACTTTGAGAAATTTACCAGTTATGGTCAAAAAAAAAGTACTTATTTGTTCGTAATTGAAGAAATTTCAAAATATCATTTATTACAAAAGCGCCATCCAGAAATAATAATCACACGATTTTAGGCCATATCAATATTCATAAATGACGGCGATTTTTAATCCACCATTCTCCCACTCGTCACAAAACGTCAGACCTCCTTCCTTAGATGTGTGACGTTATTTACAGATGGCCCCGATGGAAAGTTGACTGACGTAAAGGTTTATTTAATTTAAGTTTGCTATTTATTGACCGTTGCATTTTTAAAGAACGCATAAAGTCAATTTGGAGTTCTAATTTTACCGAAATTTTAAGAAACCCAACAAAATTTGAAATATATAAAATCATTTAAAAAAAATAATAATGATTAAATTGATTTTCCGATGCATTGTGTATATTAATCGATTTCAAAATTATTAATCACATTTTTAATTAAAATTGCAATATCCAATTCCAGGGACATTTATAACTTCTGAAATTTAATTTGAATTTAACTAATAAAATCAATATAAAATAAATTAATTTTTCCCATTTATAAAATCAATAGATAATGATCAAAATCACTTGAAAAAGGTTGAATATCCAAAAAACATCAATATAATAAAGCTGATGTACTGGAATGAGCTTTTAAAGCAAATTGAATAATGCACTATATTTATCAAATTATTATTCCGCATTTTTGCCAAAATTTGATCCAGAACATGAAACTCTTATGTATGATACCATTTGACGTAATCTGTGTTCAGCACACTATCAAAGTCAATAAATATAACTGTAAATTATATTTGCGAGTTCTTAGTCAAATGGTGAATAAGTTAGTATATTATAGATAGTGCCGGTATACCCGCCCTCAAGATTCCACTGAGCACCGTCACAAACTCAATAGTAGTCAATATTAAATTTAAAAACATCATAATGAGTGTGTATCATCAGACTGTTGCCAACAAATTCACCATAAGATAAGTTTCGAATGAACTCAAATCGAGGACAAAGTTATGAAAATTAACTGCCAGCAATAAAGAACAAAGATGAAAAGCTAAAACTGATAAATGAACCGGAATTATTAAAGCTTATTACAATTGCTGATTATAATAACTCCAATATGCGCATGTTGTTTGTGATATGTATTTTTCGATGAAATATTTTGCGGGACATTACATAATGAATCGATAAAATTTTATTCATTATATTAGAAAAATCATATAATTATTCATTGATAAAATGATTAATAGAAAATTAATTGTTCAAATAGACGTGAGAAATAATTGAATTGTGTTGTATCGATCAGTTTTTGATCTGAAGCACACAGGCTTCATTGTTCAGCACACACAAACACACAGCATTTTCCATCATCATCATTCCTTGCAGACAAACCTTGTAGAAAATTATGCCATAGGTTTAGTAATGCAGTTACAACTACACACAATTGACATTAAATTTCACCCTGTCAATTTCGATTTTGCTATCGTCCTTTTTTTCGAAAATAAACCTTTTTAATATATTCTGTGGTTTTTAAATATAAGCGCCATAGTATAAATATTTTGATTAAATAATTATGGATTATCGACCAAATATTTTTATTAAATAATTATGATTTATCGAACAAATATTTTTATTAAATAATTATGGATTATCGACCAAATATTTTTATTAAATAATTATGATTTATCGACCAAATATTTTTATTAAATAATTATGGATTATCGAACAAATATTTTTATTAAATAATTATGGATTATCGATCAAATATTTTTATTAAATAATTATGATTTATCGACCAAATATTTTTATTAAATAATTATGGATTATCGACCAAATATTTTTATTAAATAATTATGGATTATCGACCAAATATTTTTATTAAATAATTATGGATTATCGATCAAATAAATTTATTCTATAATGGCATTTGTTAAACTATTTTTTCTTCATATAATGCTAGAAAAAAGAAAAGTTTTTTCTGGCTGCATATAAAATGAATGTTGGAATTAATAATTTAGACTAACCAAGCTGTGAAGATGTTCCAGAAAATAATGAAATGATTCTTTTTGAATTAATATTTTATTTTACATGATTTTGGTTAATGCTAAGGTATGCAAAAAGAGTCATATGATATGCTTTTACAATTAATCCGACTTCATTGTATTTCTTTTTCAGCATTACATTCAATTTTCACTTTAAAATGATTGTGATGGCTATTAAATTATATTTATTATTTAATTACAAAATAACAATTTTTTTCAGAAAATAAACCAGTGTACAACTTTTAATTTACAAATATAAATGCAACTCTGAAATTTATGTTTTTAGTGTAAAATATTAATTTATTTGTGGGAAATATGACGGATTTTTCACAATAAGTGTTAGATAATATAATAATGTGAAATAGTAAAAGAGAATTTTGTGCAAACCAATTGTAATATAAAATAGCAAAAATAAATTGAAGGGTAAAATTTATAACTTTGTAACTTTGAATAACAAATTTATAACCCCGAATATTAGATTTATAATTATGAATAGCTATGTAAATAAAAATTAATATTTTTTCACTGGAAAGTATGAAAAAATAAACAATATAATAATTTCAAATCGATAAGCAATTTTATTTAAAAATTACAAATTAATTATTAGGAAAATTGATTTACCAAATTGGATTTTAAATTGATAAACGAGATTCATAAACAATCCAAAGATAAGCAAGTTGTTGGATAATTTAAATTTTAAAATCGTCTCTAATTCAGGTAAAGTGCGCAATATATTTATTAATAACTCCGATTGCGATTAGATCTCGTTTATCAATTTCATGCCATAAATTGGAGACTTCTCATCACTTCTGTACTCAAGTTTTTGACCATTGTCGACTGAAAGGATTGTCCAATATTAATTAGCACAATAAGGACTGTGCGCATGTGAATTGTTGTTTTAAATTAAAATTATTTTATAAATTTTTAAATATGTTGGGGTTGTCGGTGAATTCGAATAGGATGTATTATCAATCTGACTCCAAGCCTGTTTATCTCCACTTTAAAATGACACAACGAATTATATATCAATCACAATTTGGTGCTTATTACGACTTTTCGGGAAGAAAGGCACTTTTCGGATCAATTGGATTTCACAATCACTTGACTACTGTGGTGGGTTTCTGAGATCGATAAATCTGATTTAGTTACTTTGCTTTGACCTTGCTTAATTTCTGTTTCAAATTTCTGTTTTCCTTGATTTCAACTTTAAGTTTTCTCCAAATTTCTCTTTAATACTTCTTCAATAATTTTCTGTAATGTTATCCTTTCCAATTATTCGTCGAATTCTGTCCAATTTCTCTCTAATATCTTTTTATCTCCTTAGTCCAATTTCTCTCTAATAATCTCTTTTTCTCCCTTTGATTCCAATTGCGCTTCCTTTTTATACTCCGTCACCCAATAATACTTACTGATGACAAATAGAATTTCTGATATCTTTTACCGCTAATTCCATTTGGGCCTCTATAACCATTGACAGCTGTCCAGATAAATAATTTTTAGAGATGCCCTTTCCCGGATTCCCAAACAACATTCCTTCCCTTATCTTGAAAGGGCTTTCAAAATAACCTGCATATTTTGCTTTTGTTTTTATTTTCCTAAATTTGCACTCGTTAATTATAAATGACCTTTTTTTATTCAATTGTCTGTTTTTATTGATTTTCTCTTATTCCCTTCTCGTTATTCGACATTTCTTTTTCATTCCCTTTTTATTAAGCTCCAGAACCACATATTAATCACTTATGATTGTTTCCCCCAATCATTTTACATGTTTATTAATTATTTTACTCTATTATTTAGGTATCCTCAACAAATATATTTATTGAAAATAGTCTAAATTGAAAAATAAATTTTAAAATATTTGAAAATCAATAAAATTTATAATTCGTTTTAAAATCAATAATTTCTATTCTACGTGATGATAACTGGAAAACTGTCGAAATAAATCGTAAAGCGGAAGTTAATGTGGTCCTTTCCTATAACTAAATCATTGCTACGTTCATTTTACTATTTATTCAATAAATAATCCATTTCTCACATAACTAGTTATTGATATTCATGTCAACACATGTTATTATTTTTAGGCACAATGAGTTTGATAATTTTATTTTAATTATCACTAGAAACAATTGTAAATCAATATGATCAATTATCTTCTAAACGGAAATATCAATCAATATAACATTTATATTTAGCTTATTTTATGGTTTCTCGACTTGTATATAATTCATTGATCCGCTCATGTTCCACCACACAGATATCAAGGCAATGCGTATATTTAAGACAAAAATGCTAATAACATTTTAATTAGTCTAATGAAAATATCTCAAAACCAGAATATATAAAAAGCTATCAACAAGACAGATTGATAGCCCTTTACTAAAAGAAATGCATAAATGTTTTGGTACCTGAAAAAATTTTATTCTTCAGACACAAATAAAAGTAAGGATGGATGAAGTCAAATTTACAAGAGTGTAACTAACTTACTTTCTGTACTACTACTACTACTACTATTGATTTTTGCTTTTCATTCAATAAAATAATAAATTAATATAAATTTATTATTCAATATACTGATTCTATTATTCGATATAATAATAATAATAATAATAATAATAATAATAATAATAAATATCAGAAGAGAAGCAAGAAATGATAATTTGCTACTATAAAGATGGTCAAAAGTTTAAAGAGATTTAAAGTTTTCTACTAGCACAAGGAGTATGAACCACTACCACTTCAAGTTCAAAGGTTAAAAATCGATGTTAGTATCGAAATTTAACAAAAATTTCGATTTTTAGTCAACGATAACTTTCTTTCGACCTACTTCGTCGAAATATTTACGTGAATTTTGACGATCGTTCTCAAATAGCTGTAACTACTCATATTATCTGACTCTCGTACTACCCAACTCTCATCACTTGGCCTTAAATTTTAATCCTCACCAGATTTTGTGATTTTTTAAGAATTTTATTGAAAATTTGAAATCTACAAATTCAGAGATATAACGTAAGATTTTATTATTGTCGAGAAGTCAGAAGTTTGATGAAAAATAAAAGATTTAGGCCTTTATTTTTGCCACAATACTCACCATTTCTAAATCCCACATAATATATATATATATAGTATCTATTTTTATTAATGATCTTTATCGAATAATTACTATATTGAATAATAAATTCATATTAATTATTAATTTTTGACGATATTGAATGAAAAAACACGATTAATGACTGAAAAATCTAGTAATTATTTTATAACTTAAAATTATAATCATTTAGTATAATTTTAACTAATCACATAATCTAAATATTTTTAAATAAAATTTAGCGGAAAATTTAAATTTTTCTTCAGAAATTTTTTGAAATATTATAATATCATCGAAATTTGTCTGTTTTCTGGCAACGGCATTTTCATATCTCATTAAGAAATTGATTAAAATTAGAAAATAAAAGAATTTTCAATTGGACTGTATAACTTACCAATAGTTCTTTTGAAATAGCAGAAAAATTCTTTTGCAAAACTAAAACTCGTTAACCAAGGACATTAAAAAATTTTTTTGTTATTGGATCAGTAAATATAAAAACATATATATTTACTGATTCCATAGTTTAAAAAATTCAAAAAAGATAATTTTATCAATATAAAAAAATTAATATTATTTTATCAATAAAATTCAATCAATACAATTTCATTAATAAAATTCTATCAATATAATTGATTAATATGATTTTATTAATAAAATTCAATTAATATAATTTCATCAATAAAGTTCAATTAATATAATTTCATCAATATAATTTAATTAATATAAATTCCATCAATACAATTTCATTAATAAAATTTTATCAATATAATTGATTAATATGATTTTATCAATAAAATTCAATTAATATAATTTATTTAATGTAATTTTATTAATATAATTTAATTAATATAAATTGATTAATATTATTTTATCAATACAATTCAATTAATATAACTTAATTAATATAAATTGATTAATATAAATTGATTAATATTATTTTATCAAAAAAATTCAATTAATATAATTTCATCAATAAAATTCAATTAATATAATTTATTTAATGTAATTTTATTAATATAATTTAATTAATATAAATTGATTAATATTATTTTATCAATACAATTCAATTAATATAATTTATCAATACAATTCAATTAATATAATTTAATTAATATAAATTGATTAATATTATTTTATCAATAAAATTCAATTAATATAAATTGATTAATATAATTTTATCAATAAAATTCAATTAATATAATTTCATCAATATAATTTAATTAATATAAATTTATTAATATTATTTTATCAATACAATTCAATTAATATAATTTCATCAATATAATTTAATTAATATAAATTCCATCAATACAATTTCATTAATAAAATTTTATCAATATAATTGATTAATATGATTTTATCAATAAAATTCAATTAATATAATTTCATCAATATAATTTATTTAATGAAATTTTATTAATACAATTTAATTAATATAAATTGATAAATATAATTTCATCAATAAAATTCAATTAATATAATTTATTTAATGTAATTTTATTAATATAATTTAATTAATATAAATTGATTAATATTATTTTATCAATACAATTCAATTAATATAATTTATCAATACAATTCAATTAATATAACTTAATTAATATAAATTGATTAATATTATTTTATCAATAAAATTCAATTAATATAAATTGATTAATATAATTTTATCAATAAAATTCAATTAATATAATTTAATTAATATAAATTGATTAATATTATTTTATCAATACAATTCAATTAATATAATTTTAGCAATAAAATTCAATTAATATAATTTAATTAATATAAATTGATTAATATTATTTTATCAATAAAATTCAATTAATAAAATTTCATCAATAAAATTCAATTAATATAATTTATTCAATAAAATTTAATTAATAAAATTCAATTAATATAAATTGATTAATATTATTTTATCAATAAAATTCAATTAATATAATTTCATCAATAAAATTCAATTAATATAATTTAATTAATATAAATTGATTAATATTATTTTATCAATAAAATTCAATTAATATAATTTATTCAATAAAATTTAATTAATAAAATTCAATTAATATAAATTGATTAATATTATTTATCAATAAAATTCAATTAATATAATTTCATAAATAAAATTCAATTAATATAATTTAATCAATAAAATTTTATTAATAAAATTTAATTAATATAAATTGATTAATATTATTTTATCAATAAAATTCAATTAATATAATTTCATCAATAAAATTCAATTAATATAATTTATTTAATGAAATTTTATTAATATAATTTAATTAATATAATAATTTCGTTAAAATAATTTTTATTCTAAATATTGTGCTGATCAATAAATTCCAATACATTCGAAGTGTTGTTATTATTAAATCCCACTTACAGTCAGTTGAGGTACCCGATCTAATTGCCATTGGAACCATTGCTAGGATCGATCATTTTATCTATTATCCCTCTTAACCTTGTCAAATCACTGCAAATACCCACATCAAGACGGCGCTCTATAACCCATTTAATATCAACACTGAACAGAGTTCTTCTAATTGCTACCCATCAATTACGACGGAGAATTTTATATTAGATTAATTGCGCTGCTTAAGCTAGTAAAAACGCCTGATAAATAGTTAATAAACACGATAAATTTATGATAAAAATTGAACTTTGTCCTACTTGTTGCCGTAAGATAATGACAATCGAATATATCTCTTGATCCCTTCATTTATCTACTTTTTTATTATAACTGCATAAGATTCTAATAAAATGTCCGTATTCTTATTCACAAATAAAGCCGGTTAATTAAATTTGATTTTTAAAGAATAAATAATTTTGGATTCATAATAATAAATAATTAACAATACAATTGATAGTTAATAAATGATTGACAAAATTATATTCATATATTAAATTTATTGAAATAATTAAAATATAAATTTAATAGTAAAACTCCATCTATTTTAAAATATTCATAAAAATTTACCAGTAGATATATCTACAAGTGGATCGTCCTGATAATTATCGTTAAAAGTTTCCCAGGTTGAAAGTGTATTTGGTTTATGCTTAGCCTTATTAAGTTCATCTTTAACTCGATTTGATAAGTCTTGTACTTTGGCTAATTGAGAAAGAATTTGTTCGTTTAATCGACGACCCTGATAATATAAAGCATCTTTTGAGGCTCCAGTGGATCTTGATCGATCAAATTCACTAATTTTTAATGATTACACATAAAGGATAGAAATTGCATTAATATTACTCTCTGAATTCTTTGACATATTGATTTAATTCATTGATATATGTGGTTAAATTGTGATAATTTTCATATAAATTATGTGAATTAATAATTCCAGATTGATATTGTAATAATACAGCTTCAACTTTTTCCTTTTGTTGAATTATATTTTTCAATTTTAGTTGCGCATGATTTATTTGTTCTTGCATTTCATGTATTTTAAAATAATAAAATTTCAAATTTATTCATGTAGATTTATTTAGCATAACATGATTGAAGTTTTAAAACAAAATGTTTAGGTTAAGATGTATTAGCTAATTTTTTGTCAGTTCAAGTTAATCTTTTACTGAAATTTGAATGACAACGTAATGCATTAAAGTATTAGAAATTTTAAAGATTTTGAAATATAGTTGCCGAAAAAAGTAGAAAATGTTAACTTTTAGAAAATTTTAAAAATGATCCAGATATGAATGCTACTATCTTCTAGTGAAGCAAAGAATTAATAAGAATATTTTAATCACTTTGAATCTGATTAAAAAGTGTATATTATTTCAAATATCTGCTGCTGAGTGGTAATAGAAACGCAGACATACAACATTTTGCTTCTTTTTGTTGGGCTAGTACTAAGTTTTGTTTGAATGGATTGGAAACAGCACGCAAACACAACATGCAGATTTAAAATCAGACCCATAAACATCAAATAACCACCTTGAAATGCGAGAGACACATAATTAAAAATATAAAATTGAAAAAAATAAAAGATCCACACGAATTGACATAAAAATAGCATAATAACAAAAGATTTGACCGAAAAACTGACAATTTACGTAAAAGGAAAGAGTTAGTGAATAAATTGAATAAAAATAAAACAATTCTAGTCAGAAATAATTTAAATAAAAAGCTAATGAATAAATTGTCAAATAAAATCGAGAAAATAATAAAAATTAGAATTAGATTAGACAAGTAATATCAAGGTCAAATTTTGTTTTATCGCATAAAATTTAACACGCAAGGTTAGGGTCACAGAACAGGTAAATATACCAATCCATTTTCACAGAATTTATATCCATTCACTTAGTGAGCAAGTCATTTTTCTTTG
This sequence comes from Schmidtea mediterranea, assembly GCA_022537955.1. NCBI lineage: Eukaryota > Metazoa > Platyhelminthes > Tricladida > Dugesiidae > Schmidtea > Schmidtea mediterranea. The sequence continues at coordinate 316,463,779 of CM039679.1, read as the reverse complement.
GAGAATTCACGAATCACTGTTAATTCAAGGATCAACTATCGGCAATAATTTCTACAATACGTACTCGAGCACCTTCTATGTAAGCCCTACTTGAGCGTATGTGTGGGAAACTTTTGTCGTGTGTATGAATGTATGCCAGAGAAACATGTTAAATATGTACTGATCTGAAATATATATTTTAAATAGAGAGTCGAACCTGTCGAAATTTTTCTGGCCCACAGCCACACAATATGAAAGATATTAAAATACGACACAACTATTCAAGCTGTGTAAGTGCGGTCTCTCAGCCTATAGCTGGTGCCCGTGAGAGTTCCGTCGTGCGTAACGGTCGTTTATAGGGGCGGTGGGAAGATCGAGAACTAGTCTTTTTGCCGGCTCTTTTTCACCCATCTCCCGAAAAATCGACCAAAAATCTAATATACAAATCGGCTAAACTAATCACACCGAGTAGTCCAGTGAAAACTCTTAAAATCCAATATGAACATAAATTCCTTAGGATCAAATTTAGAGGCTCGGGAGGTAGAAACTCGATATCTATGTAACTAAAAGTTAACTAAATATAATGAAAAGTAACTAAATATAACAAAAAGTAAATAAATGTAACTAAAAGTAACGAAAGGTAACTAAAATTGACAAAATATAATGATGGGATGTAACTAATTATAATGGACAGCAACTAAAATATAACGAAAAGTAAATAAAAATAACTAAAAGTAATGAAATGTAACTAAAAGTGGCTAAATATAATGATTGGATGTAACTAGATATAGTGAAAGTTAATTATAAATAACGAAAAGTAAATAAACATATCTAAAGTAACTAAATATGATTAAAAGTAACTAATAGTGATAATGTAACTAAATTTATATAAATAACCTCGGGGATAACGCTTGATACCTGATCAAAAGACTACTTTAAAGTTGATAATCAATGTAATTCTCGAGGAAGTAATGAATGACCACCGTTAATTATATTAAAGGAACTTGTTAAAATAAATTAAGAACCCACATTAAATGGATACCAGTTTGATAATATCCTCAAATAAAATTAATAGTCATAACAGTAGAATAACAAATAGATATAATATTCCACACGGAGAAGAAATTTAAATGATCATAAACTAAAGTAGAGTAATTTGCATTCAACTATGTAAAACGAAGTCGGGATAACCCTTGTTCGCAGAGACAATAAATCAGTAACATGAAATGACACGAGAAATGGACAGTTAAACATTTAATTAAATCCACATCTCTCCACAAATGTAAGACACAACAACAATGAATGAAATAACTACTTAAAGTGTAAATCATAAGAAATTATCGGGCGAATAAAATAAACCAGCGAGAACAACCTTTCTCGGCGGAAATGGCATAGAACAAAATACAAATAACGACTAAGAACTCAACCATTGAGGGTTTATTGATCACTGAGAACAAATACGGGCGAAATCAACAAATGTGCATAACAAATATTGGAGAAACAAAGCATCATAGGAATCATCGATACACTCGGTATGGATAAGTCAATGGTAAATTTTGACACTACGTTGGAATCCGAAGGGACATTGTGAAGGACGTAGACCCAAAACGATAGCAGTTCAAGTATTGCTTGATTGAGAATGAGCTCTTAACAGGGCGTAGAAACGACAAAGGTTCCAAATTTGTGAGTCCACTAGTACAGGGGAACGATTACCATCCATTTGATCTAATATTAAGAGAGACATTGTGGATACGGCAACAAGTATGCGAAAATTGTCGTCATCGGAGCGGAATTGAGACTCAATTCATTCCAATAAATGTTGATAAATTGAGAAGTACCATTATTTATTTATATAACCTATGGAAACGCCAATCAACCAGAAAATTGGCTCTAAAAACGCAATAAACTGGAATAGCAAAGTATAGATTAGCCAACTGAACATAAAACCGATTACTAGAACTATAACGTAATATACAGAAAATATAAAAAGATCAGTTTTCTCAATCAACCACAAACATAATTAAATAGATAAGGAATCAACGGGCTACATTAGAAATAAATTAAAATAGAAGAATGAATGACATTAAATTGTAACAAATAATCAACCATAAATAATAATATAAATAATGGGGGATCGACTATCCAAGCGGCAATGAGTCAATACCCTACATCTATAAATACGGAGTTAAAATCTAGTAATTAATAAACACTAATCATGTCTAACCAACGACAACTACATTCCGACGGTAGACGCGATACCAAGGAACGGCTTGGAGACAGATTCCAAAACCGACTATCGCCCAATGACGCAGGTATGGGGGAGAACCCTATCAAACGATCACAAGGTATGACATCCATTATACAACAATAAGCTTCCCTCATTAATTACGAATTTTTCACGCCTAATGACCGACGGTGATAATCCTTTCTCTAGCGACTACGCAGGATTTTGCTAATTAACATAAATATTATTTATGCTTTGATATTAAATAAATTGATTATTTAGAACCCAGAGATCCATACGGCGGATGGAGTGATGACTCGCGGCTGACACCTTGCAATTGACCATGCAAAAAGAAGTAAAACTGAACTTCACATTGTATGGCTTGATATTGCTGATACATTCGGTTCGCTGCCGCACGACCTCATTTGGCATAGTTTGACCAACATGGGATTGAAAAATGAGACTATTTCTTTACTTAAAGAACTTTATAGAGACGTAAAAACCTTCTTTGACTGTGAAGGGATGTTATCCGAACCCGTCCCCATAACAAAGGGAGTCAAATAAGGTTGTCCAATTTCTATGACACTCTTTTGCCTTTTGATCGACTTCATCCTTAAGACAATACTTACTATTCGTCCCTTCTTACTTCATGACTTAAACATCAGTATCTTGGCTTATGCCGATGACATAGTCCTCTTGTCAGACTCCTTTCAAGGGATCGAAAAAGCCCTGCAAAAAACAGTGAAATTGGCATCCTTTGCAAATCTTAAGTTTAAGCCGTCAAAATCTGGATACTTATCCATCAACAATATTAACTCAGAAATCTTTAAACTTTACCTTTATAATGAAGAGATGCCCACGATATCAAATGAAAACAGATACAAGTACCTTGGCGTTGACTTCTCTTACAAACGCAATCAAAATATCGATGGGCGACTGGAATCTGCACTTGCACTTACCAGCTCCCTATTCAAATCTTACCTACATCCGGCACAGAAACTTAGTGCTTACAAAACCTTCATCCAATCCAAACTTATCTTCTCCTTACGTAATGCGTGATTGGCCATAGGATTCTCGACTGCGACCGAAACCGAGTCACACAAGGTCGTGCTAAGCAGCTTGGGTTTGATCAAAAAATCAAGGGACTTCTGAAGACTATGATCGGTGACAAATTTCAGGCAATTAACAACTTCTTTCCTTATGCACACTGCAAGCTCGGTGGACTTGGTATAACTTCGACCTTGAATGAATACTTAATACAAAGCATCACTGGAATAACAAGACTTTTCCACTCATCCAATCTCAGCTTCAGAAAAATGCTGATCACTGAACTAGCTCATGCTAGAGGAGGAAAAAACTTTGAAGCAGGACTTAAATGGCTTAACTGCGAAGTAGACAAGAATTTCCCCAACACTTCTTTCTTTAAAAAATTCCACAAATCAGCACTTGCTCTTAAAAGAAAGTTCTGTATATGCGTTAAACTCAACTTTGTAGATGACAACTTTTCACTTGAAATGACCTACAAAAACGCACTTCTTATATAAACTATCAAAACTTAAACACCCTTCCTAAAGAACTTCACGACTTCGTGGGTCTTTACTACGCAGAGCAATGGTGTCAAATGCACGTACAGGGACGCATTGCGACTGCGGTTGGGGATAGGATTACGGCTAAGTACCTCATAACTAGTGACATTCTTAATGACGCACAGTATAGCTTCTTGATACGTGCGAGAAATAACCTTCTCAATGTTAACTATACTCCTTACCGTCTTAAGAATAATATTGGCACAAAATGCAGACTGTGTCATCTAGACGAAGAGACTCAGACCCATGTGTTCAATCACTGCCTTGCCAAACCTAACGCTAGAAGAATTAAACATAAAAATGTCTTAATTAGCGTAGTTACCTTCTTAGAGAAAATTGGATTTGAGATTGATGTGGAGAAATCACCCAAATATATCTCAATACCAACAAAGTTAAAACCTGACATGGTAATTAGGTCGAAAAGGAACAAAGATGTACATGTTCTGGGCCTAAAAGTGCCATATGACTCAGGAGAAGGCTTTGAAAAAGCGCAAGAAAGTAACTACAAAAAATACAAGGATTTAGCCTTAGAAATTGGACAGGTGTTTGAACAAAAAGCGACTATATCTGCTATAGTGATTGGATGCCTGGATACATGGGACAAGAAAAATAACCCCGCACTTTCAAAGATTGAGTTGACTAAGACCGAGATCCAATCTCTTGCCCGGATAGCCTGCCCAAATGCAGTAATCGCATGCTATCACATCTATCGTGAGCAAGTCTCTTATAAAGGGAGTGCCATGGCCCTTCCATTCAGCCTGACCTGAGTTTTGTTAAGCAGAAATGCTGGTAATTGCATCGGCGTTGCAGACTCGTGAACAAAATCTAAAAAACAGTAGAAACAGATGCTGAGCCCCGCTCGCTTATTTTAGCCGAAAGGCCGCTTATAGATAAAAAACAATTTCGAAAAAAAAACAAGTACCGGCTCGATCTGCCGCAAGGTATCGACAGGCCTTATGGGACCATGGGTACACGTTGTCCACATATGGCGAGGCTAGTTGGCCCCGATGACCAAACGATCGCGGAGATGATGTCGAGGTACCAAGTGTAGCAATCAAGCGGGAACCAGGTAGAAACCCGACGCGAGAGGCTCGCCACTGAGCTGAGTTCGTATTAATGCAAATGGAAAATCTGGAGAGAAAATACCACTGGAAGGCGAACATGGCTAGACGGCGCTTAGCCCGTGTAAACAACGACATTGCAAACGGCCTAATTCCGAGCACCGATGGATTCGCTCCAGAATAGGTGGTTTTGTTCGAGCTGGACTATCCTAGACTGATAAATATGGCCGCATCAACAAAGCTGATTTTGCCTGAGCTATTGATACAACCAACACTTTGGAGCCGGCTCGGACCACGGAAATCGGGAGACCACGTGTATGCCAGACAACACCCGCAATGGAAATCCACTGATCATTTTCGCCGAAACATTCGATCCAAGGGTCGTGACGGATGTACAATAAAAGCTTTAAGGGTTAATCTTTTGGCTGTTTGATTCACTTTGTTGAACGAAATAAAAATTATTATAAGGGAATACGAAATGAGTTTAAATTGTTTTATTCAGGAAAATATGACAATGACGAATTAACCTAAGTAATTAATTTACCATTAAATATGTAGTAAAGAATCTGTTAGAATTGATATCACTTGTAAACACACCTAAGTCAGCGGCAATTGAAATTAATTAACGAGTCGAATTATACATAATGATAACGCTAATTTAACAACGCAATTAATCAGATACTTTCGATTTAGAGATGGAATCGATAAAACTTCTCAGTCGGAATTGAAGGACGTGTGACGGGAAAACATGAACCTACTTCGTCAACTCCTACAGCTAAGTCGAGAAATTCAACAAATAAAAGCTACCTGGGCAGAACCGACAAAAATGAAAGAGGTTTACCAGCGTCTCATCGCGGCCCAACAAGGGTTGGAAGACGAAAAGACGCTCAACCAAGCTCAACGGACCCAAATCAAGAGTTTGGAAGTCGCTCTATCAGTGCGCCAGGAGGGTGTGTGGTGAAATATCCCTTGATATTCGCTCCGGCAAAGTTGGGCTACCGCGATCAGAATTCATCGAAACATTCCAACAAACGCTCTCAACCTCATGCCAGGCCAGGTAGGACCGAAAGATTAAGACGACGCGCTCAAGGCGGAAACAAATAAATTACTAATTCAGGTTTTAATATCGGAACTCATGTAGTATTAATATAATAAAATTTTGTCTTTGATTTTTCGTTTATTTACGATAGTTAGTATTGTTGGGCCAGAACGTAAACGGCCTCGAAAAATGTTTAAATGGATCAGAAACACACACGCAAAAATAACATGCAATTTAAATAAACCCACTGAAACATCAAATAAACCATATAAAATCTGAGAAATAAAAGAATTAAATATAAAATAATAAACATAAAAATAAATTAAAATATTAACAAAATGCACCAAGATCCGCACGATACCTACACAAATACAACAAGAAAACACAACAAATTCGACGAAATTGAAAAAATCAATTAAAGTTCATTAAAGTGAAATTTAAATCGAAAAATTTGAATTAGCAATAATTCAATAAAAAGTCCAAATAAAAAATTATAAAAATAAATCAAAAAATAATAAAAATAAATAATAGAATTTGCTAGAAAATAATAAGGTCGAATTTTGTTTTACTACATCAAATTTCACACACCATAAAATTAGGTATATATACTGATCCATTTTCACATTAAATTTAACCGTTTTTCGAAACAAACCATTTTGAACTAGTTTAAATACTTTAAATCTATTTCGTGAAAACTATTTGAGATTGTTGTTCAATTTTAATTTTGAATTTTTCAGCAACAGAATTTTTAGGTGAGGATCATTGATTTTGGAACCCTCTTTCCACGCCCCGTTCTTTGCATCTCTATAGAGCTCTGCTCGGACGTCGGCGTGGGGAGAGAGGCATTTTGGTTTATTGTATGATACATGAATTTATGCTATTTTATGAATTGGAATGGTAACCTGTTATTTTTGTTTTATGATTAATAAATATTATTTACATAAATTATTTTATATATTGTTCTATAAAATGTCGAAATTTTTCCGGCCCACAGCCGACACATCACGCAAGATAGTAAAATCAACATAGTGCAAAAGCATGTAAGAGCGTGGAAAATCGCCAATGATATGCACCCGTGAAGACTCAGCGTGCGCAACGCAGCGGTCGTAACGTCAATATTTATCCTTATAGCTGAAGCGAGAAATAAGGAAGAAGTCTCTGGCTTCTTCCTCGTTTCTCAATTCAGAAAAATCGACTTAAAATCAGATTACATACGGCTTAAACTTATCACACCGAGTAGTCCAGTGGGCACTCAATAAATATAATGTAAACACAAATGCGTCTAGGATCTAATAAAGGGAAAAGGTACGGGGATAAATTAAACTGAAGTCGTTGATATAGCTAGCCTGAATTAATACTTTGAATTAATTTGATCATTGGTATACTAAATTGAATTTACTTCGAAACAACTATAAAAATCATTAATTTAAATTACCTTATGGATTTAAAAAAATAAATTGATCATAATCAAATTAAATTATGGATTAAAAGTAAATTGATTTCAATCATCTCATTGCTTGAATTAAATTAAATTATGGATTTAAAAACTAAATTACCTTATGGATCAAAAGTAGATTAATTACAATTATCACATAGCTTAAATTAAACTAGATTATGGATTGAAAGTAAATTAATTACAACTATCTCGTTGATTGAATTAAATTAAATTACGGATTAAAAGAAAAATTAGTTATAAATATCTCTTTGGTTAAGTAATGGAATAAAAGTAAACTAGTTATAAATATGTCATTCAGTAAATTGAACTAATTTAGTATGAGGTAAGAATGGGTAAGCCATTAATTAAACGACTACAATTCATTTTATCAAATTAAAAGTAATTCAAATTGACTTGATCCGTTGATCTAAATAATTGAATACAACGTTTTGATTTAGTTTAATGAAAATAATCATCAAGAGGATTTTGATTAAATTATATGTCTGAATTAAATTCATCCACTGTTTAAACACTAAAATCATCCCGTGTCAGTAAAGGAAATTTCGGTCCTGAAATTCTTTGGGTAAAGAGGAAGTTAAATTAGTTAAAGATTCAAACGTATTAAAATAAAATGTTTTAGTTCTAAACAAGTTAACAGTAACGAAACCCTCATAAAGTATCTAACTAAGAAAAATTCGAGTGGCTTGTAGATTAAAAAGTCACTATATCCAACACGAGATAAGACTAACTAAAATTCCACTGACGAATCAAGTGAACCGCGAATCCAGCCGAAAGAATGTGTAGAAAAAGTAGAGTGAAACTGCGATAAAAATCAAATTACTCAAATGAATAACTACCTGCGACATAGGATTGAAACGATTCAATAGGTAAATTGAGATCAGTTACCAAATTAAATCTAAACCAAGCGTGTTTAGTAATTAAAATAATGACAAGGCCATCATGTAATTAAGTATAAAAATCCAAAGAAAATCGATTAACTTTTGAAGGAAGTTCGAGTAGTCTAGATAATGTCAGAATAAATCAAAACCAAAAAATGAATAAGAATCTATTGATGAAAATCCCACGAATAAATCAACTGTTAGCATAAAACTCCCTTGGTAACTGCCATTTATAAGCTTCCACTAAATCGATCAGAATTCGAATAACATAAATCTAAAAACCGTATTCAGATAAGCGACATGAACAATTTTCCCAAACGCGATAACTGCATTGAAGTAAAATTATAAACCATTCGATAAGAAAAATAAAAACTTACTATCTCCATAGAGTAACCCATGAATCCATGTCACAGCCGCACTGACTCCCATAGTATAAAGATCACCCAAATGTACCAAAATAGATTCGAATATTTAACTCCAATTTTCGTCCTCTAAAACGATAAATAATTTAGATTCAAATTATAAATTAATGAACCTGAATTAAAGTCCATAGTAAATTCGTTATATTCAAATACCCGGCACAAAGGGCGAACGGATGTCGCCATTAGGAACACATGGATTCTCGAACGTCGACGGTAAACATCCTGTTCGACATTAACGGATGACGAATACATCAACAATTAGTCTGCATCGATAAATAATTAAATTATGTAGATACTAGTAAATTGTTTCAATTTAATTAATACTTGAAATTCATGAGTACACTAGTAATTACTCCCATTCGAGAGATAAATAGCACCATAAAGGTGCAGATAATCGTTGCAATTTGGCAAACAATAAAATTTACTAACACACCAAAGATTGTCGATAATCCAAATCATACAATAGGGGAACCGAACGCAAACCGATAAGATCCCACTATACGATAAACGCGGATAAATTTTATGGTAACATATTAAAGAATGAACGACCCAAATCCAACATAGAGGAACCACAGAAGTCCCCCGAACGCACCCACCTATGATTTCAGTTCAAATATCAAAAATCAAGTTCCCGAACATTAACGTAATCAATTAATATACCCCCTGAAATTGACGAACACTTTAAGCATATGAGCCTATGATTATGAATTAAACGTTCATCTACTAGTAAATAGTGTGAGAGTGTAGTATATTAACTCATTTCAGACAAGAATTCATGCTCCCAAATTGGATTACGAAACAAGAGGCCGATGAATGGCGCCGAGCCTGGAAACGAGCGCGCCCATCGATGACTCTCGATGAGCCACGCCCGAAACGATCGTGCCCGTCTCTATGGCAAATACTAGGCAGAGGGGATGACCCCCACCGACCAGAGGAGGAACAGTACCCTGCCGAGGAGATTGTCGACCATGCTCGAAGCCTGCTGGCTCAGTGGGAGAAGATCCAGGAGGAGGTCGATCTACAAGTTGTGAAGGCGAGGATGTACCTCGCCAACGTTGAAGAGGACATTCTCGTCGGACGCATCGCGGAGACGTACCCGGCTCGACCGGCACGCAACCTCCGACGACCAGTGCCCATTATTCCCGGTTATCCACCGGAAGAGGGAGTCAGGAAATTTCTCGAAGAGTCATGAATCCCCAGATACAATCATAACTAACATTTGTATTCTAGTGATGTTGATAATGATAAATTATAATGAATTGTCATCTTAGAATTTTGTTTTAAATAAGATTTCCGCTATGATCATGTTTGAAATAATTAGAGTTCTCCATATTAGACAAAATTAATATGTTTCTTTGTAGAAATGTCGGCCCTGAAACTAATACAAAATGAACTAGCCCGCGCTAGGCAGGCAAACGCGGAGCTACTCAGCCAGATACTACAGTTAACTCGAGAAGTACAACAGGTCAAGGCGACCTGTTTAGACCCCAAACGGATAAAGATACTTTACCATCGACTCACTGCTACTCAACAAGGCTGGGCCGAAGAACGTCAGCTCAACCAGAGCCTACGCACGCAGATCAGGGGCTTAGAAGTTGCCCTGGCCGCATGTAGGGAAGGGGAAGCGGTAACGTATCCGCTCATCTTCGCCCCTTCCCAACTACCGAGTCAACGTGCCGTTGGTGATGCCACACCGAGCTCAAAGTCGACAGCCATCCAACCAACCCTCCGCCGGCCGGGACGTAAGGAACGGGCCCGACGCCGAGCCGCACAAACAGCAAGTTGATCGGATTAACTGACCAGTGATATACAATTTTTTGTTGTTCGTTAAATAAATCATCTCTCATGTATTCAGTCATAGTGGGGTAGACTCGAAATCATCTACATTAATCAGTCTAAATTTAATTCGCATTTCCACGTAAGGGACCGAGCAAAGCGAGCATAGGTCTTCTATCGACAGCTCGTGAACCCGAGGATTGTCCGAGCAACTATAGTACTAGCATATGGTACTCAATTTTTGCGGGCATTCCACCACTTGAACACATTACCAACGTTGCCTAGCAACGGGTGCCAAGTGGCGATCAGCAACTTTTTGTATGGCGTTACTAGGGTCACCCGAACGATAAGCAAGATATGAAACCCTGTAACCCACCAGTATACAGGAGCAAATCAATGAGGAAGTATTTAAGGGACCTAAAAAGATAAGACAGACAGAAGCCTTCTAACGGCAGCCCGCTGAACCAGACATTGGGCCGGACCTTAGCAGTTCTAACATCGGAACTCACCTTTGGCGGTCCCGTGACCAATGGTTGCAGTTCCAACGTTGCCTAGCAACGAGTAACCATTGGCGGGCGTGAAACATTGTATGTGATGGGATCAAGGTCGTAACCACCAACCCCACATTTTTACCCACATGCTACCCGTTGCTAGGCAACGTTAGTCCTGTAACAAGAAGTTGTAAGTCAGCCAAAAGTGAGATTCTTTGGTAGAAACTGTTAAGGCTCTGACTCCCCACGAGTTCATCGAGGTGCCGTTAGAAGGCTTGTGCTCGATTTACTGTCTGGTCCCGAATTTCGGATCTTTTCTATTGGTGGGTTTCTGGATGTTGAGATTTTGAAGCTATATGGTTGCTACCCAGACAACTCCATACAAATATTTTTGCTTACCACTCGGCACCCGTTGCTAAGCAACGTTGGAACTGTGTTCGAGTGGGTGGATCGTCCGCAAAAAATGCTGTAGTTGGCCGAACGATCCATGGGTTCAACGAGCTGCCGATAGAAGGCCTGTGCACGATTTCGATTTTTAGGTCCTATTATTCCCCTATCTCCTTCAAAGGTTATTCATACTGTTATATCATTTATCATTATGTCTATTCCCATAGTTCTTCTTATCGGTGTTCGTATTATCGGCTTTTACCATGGCCTGTACACCCTTTGTTATGTTAAATATCCTCACAGTATCTCTCTTACCCTTATCCCTATTATCACTACTATGTCCACTATGATTGTTACTAGCATTAATATTGTTACTATTATATGTATTATTCTAATCCATTTTCACTGCTATTACTATTATTATTATTCTTATTACTACCATTACCATTATATTTCTTCTTCTTCTTCTTCTTCTTCTTCTTCTTCTTCTTCTTATTATTATTATTATTATTATTATTATTATTATTATTATTATTATTATTATTATTATTATTATTATTATTATTATTATTATTATTATTATTATTATTATTATTATTATTATTATTATTATTATTATTATTATTATTATTATTATTATTATTATTATTATTATTATTACTATTATTATTATTATTATTATTATTATTATTATTATTATTATTACTATTATTATTATTATTATTATTATTATTACTATTATTACTATAATTATTATTATTATTATTATTATTAATTATTATTATTATTATTATTATTATTATTATTATTATTATTATTATTATTATTATTATTATTATTATTATTATTATTATTATTATTATTATTATTATTACTATTATTATTATTATTATTATTATTATTATTATTATTATTATTATTATTATTATTATTATTATTATTATTATTATTATTATTATTATTATTATTATTATTATTATTATTATTATTATTATTATTATTATTATTATTATTATTATTATTATTATTATTATTATTATTATTATTATCATCCTTACTATTGTGGGGTTTCTAGTGGTCGATATGACCTTGACCCCAATCATATAAATACTAACTACTGGCCGCTGGTTACAAGTTGCTAGGCAACGTTGGTACTGTAACCAATGGTTCTGTAACCGCCAAAGATGAGCTTTGTTTCCAAAACTGCTAAGACCCGGCCTACAGCTGGTTCAGCGAGCTACCGATAGAAGGTTTACGCTCGACTTAATTTTTATAGGTCCCTAACTCATTCAACTCCACCTCACTTTGTCTTCAATTCTTAGAAGCTTGTATTAATGGATATACATGGTAAGATAAGAACAACAAAAGGATTTTATTTACTAATTCATTTCGTCTATTAGTTCAATTTTTTCCTGATTGTACTTTACATTCTTTCTGTCTTCTTCTCTCCGCTCTTCCTGGTCTCGCACGAGATTTTGGTTGGAATGATGGTTGTGCCAAACTAACCGTACTCTGGTAAGGTACCTGGGCTGGGGCGAACACCAACGGGTAGGTGACGGCCTGTCTCTCCTGACCCGCGGCTACTGCTGCTTCCAATCCCCGTATCTGCACTTTCTGGGCTTAGTTCAGGGCTCTTTCTTCCTGCCAGCCCTTCTGTGCCGCATCGAGTTTCTGGTAGAGTTTCTTCACTCTGGCCTGCTCTGACTATGTGGCTCTTACTCTCTGCATCTCGCGACTGATATAAAGACATTGTTGATGCAGGTTTGAGTTTTCCTTCCGGAGATGCTTTAATTCTTTAGTGATTCTTAACCTAGAATCTTCCATAGTCCCACCTTAATGATAAAATAATCAGAGAATTAATTCGGATAGTATCTTAAGAAATCACAAGGCAAAATACACAAAAGTTATACAATCTGCCATGACTTAAATATCTAGGGTTATTTAACTACTGATAATAAGACAATAAAATTTATCATAACAATTTTATTAAAGGTTCGGTATACACAAAGATAGCGATTCAATTGTTGGACGGCTGGTTCCTAGTGAGTCGGCGGCGTGAGTATGCATGTTCCTCGGCGCCCCGATCCTCCAGAATATCTCGTATATCTGGTTGAAGGAGACTCCTCGGCACCACTAAGTGAACTGGTGCGTCACTGTCCAGGAGGGTTGGATCCCGGTGATCATAGGCCACTCCGTACGCGGGTAAATAACCGTCTGAACTAGGAATACGTCCGCTTGCAATATCCCGGTTGATTCTTGCCAGTTCCTCTCTTTGCCGATGCGCGAGAACTCGGTAGCGCCATTCGAACTGTTCCAATCTGTGTAGTTCAATTTCCGCCTTCTGTCGAATCTCTCGGGCTGGATTTCTGCCCGGCTACCCTTTGATGAGTATACTCGGGAGCTCCACATCGACTTCCGATCCATTTTCAATCCTGTTCGGCCGCCCGGGAGTCCCGTACGTTGATATCGTATAACCACTGTCCCAAAAGGTCTGTCGATACCTTCCGGCGAATCTCGTCGGTACGGTTAATGTTGTACGGTCCACATCTGCCCAATCTTGGGAATGAGTACCTGCTGAAAACGAAATTAAGAGATATAGGTTTTATCATTTTCTTCATCCGAAATTAATACAGGTTTTACTATCGAAGTTAGTTAATTTACGAAAAAACGTCTCAGAATTACGTAAATCTGGTTTATTTTGCATAAGCTGGTGATTTTCGTAGTTAGTCGCGACATTTGCTTGGATTAGGATACGATATCTGGATCTCCTAGATTCATAAGACTTTTCTAGGCTGGGTTAATCCTGTTTTAGCCATCTCGGTCTCGAGTCAACGAATTCGCATCTGTAGTCGTGATTTTAATGTTCTATTGCTAGGTCCCAAATGTTAAGGGTAGATTGCGAGTGATTATTTTGGATGATGATTCCAATTCCTTCAACAGAGAGTTTATGCGTTCTTTCCATTTATCATGAGGCAATTTGATGTGATCGAATACGTAACTAATGAATTTTGGTTTTAGAGAAAATGTTCGAACGCATATATGCAAAAACTTCTTTTAACTTGTGGTTCGAGCGACTTTTCATATTATTTACCCGTTCATGTTAATTTTATTCCGAATAAAATTGAGATCCTCGATTTAATTAACTAGTGGGGATAATACGACTATGACGGTTATGTGGACTCATTAGTAACCTTTTCATCATCTCGGCGTTAAAGTGGTTTCTATCTGAGGCATTAAATAAAAATCCTTAATTAAAAGAAAAAATAATTATATATACTCCAACAAACGATCATACAAATTTTATTTACTATTAACAGGTAATGGTGGTCTTCTTACTCGGCCTAGAATCTTTGGTTGCCGGACGGCTTCGATCTCGATTAACGTTTGCGTGAGTTGGAGATATAAATACCTCGGACTTTCGCCAGTCCGGATTCCCGTTTCGAATGGTGTTCTTCGTTTTATTTTGTGTAGTTGCTTTGGGCCTTGGAGCTGTTGTCATTAAGTCCATTTTCAGATTTTTCTCACTGCATACAACTCTACTGGGTATTTATACTTGCTCTCAGTAGGTGTGCCAACACGTGGCAGAGGTTATCCGCGCGGGGAGTTTTAATTCGTTGTTTTTCTTTCTACTTCTTCCGATACATGGGTAGAGAAAAATCAATTGGAAATATCTCTACCGGTTTTTGATTTTATCGCTGGTCTGCAGGCATGTCACAATCTCCAGACACACCAACGGGTGATTTTTAGATTTATTCGTCTATAAATCGGTTGGTCTATCCATTTCTAGAATGGTCGATTTCTATTTGGACATTTTATAGATTTTGCCGATTTAAATTGTTAATTCTCTATATTCTCCTACAAATTGTCGCTTGATTAGAACGTATTCAGGTATATTTTCCCTGACGTCGATGGAAACGAAGAATTAGCTTTCAAGTGGGATCCTTTGTTGGCGAACTCTCGCCATAATATTTTGCTGAGGTAATTTACACTGTTTCGTTCTCTCATCCTTGTTGGTTTCTAGGAAGACAAAAAAGGGTAGATTTTCATCTTCAAATCAACAGAATGACTTCTATGATTACTGCCTTGAGCCGGATAAACCTGCCTGAATGTGTTTACCCGAATATTTCCTCGTGTACAATTTTGTTATTTCATGAAGATTAATTCGATTTTCTTTTCATTATCTATTTCGGCAAATTTTCTGTGTCTAATTTAGTTGGAACGATAGAGGGCTATGATTAAGACCTGTTCGGCTCTCTCGAAAATTATTGTTATATTCGAGATTGCAGGTCCTGTTATTAATGTTTGTCTATTATGATAGATTTTCAAATAATTGTAGACGTTAGGATTTTTTGAGAATTATAGTTGATTTAGTATCGTATTAATGTTGCCTGTGTTTATTCCCCTTATAATAAAGTTTAGTAGTTTAGGTTCGAATTTTTCCCTTTGGTGACAATTTAGTTATGGGTGGATTTAACTCTACTATTTTATTTATCTACTCTTTAATCCCTGATGGCTATTGACCCGATTTTGCCCTTATCACGGCATCATACTTAACTGGGTTCGGTTCTCGTCACACTATTTAATTGGTTCCACAATTACACGATGATTTTACGATAAATTTTTAGGGTAAGTGAATATCCTCGGGGAATTTCTCCATTTAATTTTTAGACTATAGTTAGTTGAATCACATTTCGTTCATTATTAGTTTATATTTATTTAATCTAGTTAATGTAGATTATGGATTTTAAGTTCGATGCATCGATTCCCACAAGTCCCGTTCCCTTTAACCTCAATTTGATCCTAGGACATTTTATATTTATATTAGATTTTAAGAGTGCCCACTGGACTACTCTGTGTTAAAATTTTAGCCGATAAGTAAAGGTATTTTAGGTCGATTTTTCAGGAGAAGGTAGAAAAGTAGACAACCAAAAGATTGCCTCCCGATCTTCCCTCTAACCCTATAATAGTGAATGAATTGACGTTCGAGTCCATCGTTACCCACGGCGAGATCTCTCACGGGCACGAGCTGTTGGCGGACTTACACTGCACTTACACTGCTCGACTGTTTATGTCGTATTTTACTAACTTTTCGGTGTGTAGCTGTGGGGCGGAAAAATTTCGACACGGAAAAGTTTTTACCTCATTTATAATATATATTTATCAAATACCAAGTTCGGTTCCATTTGTCATGAATGAACATCATACACAGTTAACATATCAGCAAGTCATTCTTGCTTACTTCGCTAGATTCACGTCGTTTTTGGATAGTTTCAGTTAAAATAAAAGTGCTTCTAAATTCGAAAATGGATCGTTCAGAGTTCAATTTATCAGAGTAAGAGTGATTTAACTGCTTCGAGTTTTCCAAAACTGATTCGAGTTTTTTAAAACTGATTATAATTATGTGAAAATGAATCGGTATATATACCTATTCTGTGACCATAACCTTTCGTGTTAATTTTGATATATTAAAACAAATTTGACCTTGGGAATTTCTCTGTATTTTCTAACTTTAATTTCTTAATTTTTAATTTATTTTGACAATTTATTCTTTTAGCAAATAACTGAATTATTTCTAATTCAAATTATTTTATTTTGGTTCCCATTTTCATGAACTCTTGTTTCTTTAATTAAATTGTCAGTTTTTGGTCAAATTTTCCGTGTTTTCATGTTATTTTTATGTTTGTTTCGTGCGGATCTTGTTGCATTCTGTTAATAATTTTATTTAATTTTATGTTTTTTAATTTTATATTTTAATTATTTCTTTCTCATATTTTTGCATGGTTAATTGATGTTTTAGGGTCTGATTTTAAATCTGCGTGCTGTGTTTGCGAGCTATTACCGATTCATTTAAACAAGCCTGTGTTCTGGCCCAACACTATTATCATTATTATTATTAAGTTTTTTGTAGGGATCTGTCCTTATTTCTCAGATTTATGAAAATATTTTACTTATATAAAAATTTAGCCATACTCCATCCTTATTTTACAGTTTTTTGATAAATATTTTAATTATTTCCAAATATTTGCGCAGCGTTCCGCCCATATTTTCTGTCTCAACTCAAAATAATTTATTTAGTTTTTAAATTTTATTGAGATTATTCCTTTTTCATGATTTTGGTTGTTTGGATGAATCTTTTTTCGATAGCTTTTCATTTTAACTGTTGCAACGATTTTGCAATTTTCCCCGCTACCCTTTCCTTTTCTTTGTTCTTATGATCTAGTTGTTTTCACATTGTATTTAATGAGTGTCCACTGGACTACTCGGTATTAGTGATTTTGAGCCGATTGTCGATGTTATTGAAATTGAGTCCAAGAAAATTGATTCAAAAGACCTCCTCTCGAGCTACTTGCTTTCGCTATTTAGTTCTATGATTTGACGTTTGGATTCGAGCGTTACGCACGATAGAATCTTCACGGGCACGAGATATTGGTGGATGAACCTGCAATTACACAACTCGAATTGTTATGTGAAGTTTGCTATCTTGAAGTATGTTTTGGCTGTGGGCCGAAAAACAAATAAATTAATATTACCATATAAGTTGGATAAAAGCTTCGATGCATAAAAATTGTTTATTCGGCATCTCACATAGTAATCGGAAGTTCATAAATTAGCATAAATGTCGTCCACTCGCATCATCCCAAGTCATTTAATCATAATCGATCAATAAATTCATAGTGAAGTCATTCATATAGCAGGTACACCTTCATTTTTAAATCATAAGTCAATGCACAACAACTGAGAGTTGTCATGTCCAGACAAAACACTTACCAGTGTTAATTGCCTGAATGCACGGCTCACAGCTGTAACGCACACCAACTAAAATTCAGAAAAAAGTTGATAATTTGTCAAAACACATCAGTATATATACCTATTATTTGACGTTAACCTTGCGTGCTATTTTTATTGCGATAAAACAAAATTTGACCTTTAAATTATTTGTGTTATCTAAATTAAATTTTTATTATTTTCTTAATTTAAATTGGCAATTTATTTCTAAAATTTTTAATTAGATTTATTCAACCAAAAATATTTTATTTTAACTCATTTTTTTCATTAATTTTTACTTTTATATAACTTATCGTTTTTTGGTCGAATTGTCTTGTTATTATGTTAATTTTTATGTAAATTTCGTGCGGTTCTTGATGCATTTTGTATTTATTTTATTTTACTTTTATTGTTTTTTGGTTTTATATTTATATATATTCTCTCAAATTTTAGAGTGTTAAGTTGATGTTTTATGTTGTATTTTAAGTTATCTTGGTGCTGGGTTTTCGTTCTATATTACTGATACATTTAAACAATTTTCAAGGCCGTTTGTGTTCTGGCCCAACACTAAATACAGAATTGACTATTTGAATTTACTTTTTATATTCCAATTCATTTATTTTTTGAAAGGTATTTACCAAATATACCGGAAAACAAGATACATTTATTTGATTTATTTACCAAGCTGTCGGAAATTTTCGGCTACATAGAATTTTTCCCCTCTTTTAACTTCGGTTCTGCTCGTAATAAGCGGAGTTGGGTACGCTCGGCCTTCGCTGGTCTGTGTCACTTCCAACTTTGTAGTGTACTGTTCTCATGTATTTTCGACTCCTGCTTAGTAGTGGGATGTGTCACCGCTGGATCAACCCCCCTGGGGGGGGGGGTAAAAATTTTTTTATAAGTCTAAAAGTACAAAAAATTTTTAAGACAAAGACAATGACTCATTCAAGGTCATTGAAACAAAGACCATGACTCATTCAAGGTCATTGGATGACTCATCAAACACTTTCAAGGTCATTCAAAAAATTTTCAAGGTCACTTAAAATTTCTCAAGGTCATTCAAAAGTAGGCCAAGGTCATATTATTTTTAAACATTTTTAAATTTTAATTTACTACTTATAAAAATAAGTAGTATATATTTTGTAAATTATTTTATTATAATTATTATTATTATTATTAATATTATTATTACTTTTTATTATTCTATTATTATTATTATTTTTATTTTTATTATTATTGCTATTATTATTATTATTATTATTATTGTTATTACTTATAAAAATTTAATACTTATAAAAACTTTAATTATTATTATTATTATTATTATTATTATTATTATTATTATTATTATTATTATTATTATTATTATTATTATTAATATATTTATTATTATTATTATTGTCAAGGTCATTGGATGACTCATTATAATTTTTCAAGGTCATTCAAACAAAGACCATGACTCATCAAAAATTTCTCAAGGTCATTCAAAAGTAGGTCAAGGTCATATTATTTTTAAACATTTTTAAATTTTAATTTACTACTTATAAAAATAAGTAGTATATATTTTGTAAATTATTTTATTATAATTATTATTATTATTAATATTATTATTACTTTTTATTATTCTTTTATTATTATTTTTATTTTTATTATTATTGCTATTATTATTATTATTATTAATATTATTATTACTTATAAAAATTTATTAATACTTATAAAAACTTTAATTATTATTATTATTATCAATATTTTTTTTTTATTATTATTATTAATATTATTATTACTATTATTATTATTATTATTATTATTATTATTATTATTATTATTATTATTATTATTATTATTATTATTATTAATATATTTATTATTATTATTGTCAAGGTCATTGGATGACTCATCATAATTTTTCAAGGTCATTCAAAAGTATGTCAAGGTCATTCAAAAGTAGGCCAAGGTCATATTATTTTTAACCATTTTTAAATTTTAATTTACTACTTATAAAAATAAGTAGTATATATTTTGTAAATTATTTTATTATAATTATTATTATTATTATTAATATTATTATTACTTTTTATTATTCTATTATTATTATTATTTTTATTTTTATTATTATTGCTATTATTATTATTATTATTATTATTGTTATTACTTATAAAAATTTAATACTTATAAAAACTTTAATTATTATTATTATTATTATTATTATTATTATTATTATTATTATTATTATTATTATTATTATTATTATTATTATTATTATTATTAATATATTTATTATTATTATTATTGTCAAGGTCATTGGATGACTCATTATAATTTTTCAAGGTCATTCAAACAAAGACCATGACTCATCAAAAATTTCTCAAGGTCATTTAAAATTTCTCAAGGTCATTCAAAAGTAGGTCAAGGTCATATTATTTTTAAACATTTTTAAATTTTAATTTACTACTTATAAAAATAAGTAGTATATATTTTGTAAATTATTTTATTATAATTATTATTATTATTAATATTATTATTACTTTTTATTATTCTTTTATTATTATTTTTATTTTTATTATTATTGCTATTATTATTATTATTATTATTATTATTATTATTATTATTATTATTATTATTATTAATATATTTATTATTATTATTGTCAAGGTCATTGGATGACTCATCATAATTTTTCAAGGTCATTCAAAAGTATGTCAAGGTCATTCAAAAGTAGGCCAAGGTCATATTATTTTTAAACATTTTTAAATTTTAATTTACTACTTATAAAAATAAGTAGTATATATTTTGTAAATTATTTTATTATAATTATTATTATTATTAATATTATTATTACTTTTTATTATTCTTTTATTATTATTTTTATTTTTATTATTATTGCTATTATTATTATTATTATTATTATTATTATTATTATTATTATTATTATTATTAATATATTTATTATTATTATTGTCAAGGTCATTGGATGACTCATCATAATTTTTCAAGGTCATTCAAAAGTATGTCAAGGTCATTCAAAAGTAGGCCAAGGTCATATTATTTTTAAACATTTTTAAATTTTAATTTACTACTTATAAAAATAAGTAGTATATATTTTGTAAATTATTTTATTATAATTATTATTATTATTATTAATATTATTATTACTTTTTATTATTCTATTATTATTATTATTTTTATTTTTATTATTATTGCTATTATTATTATTATTATTATTATTGTTATTACTTATAAAAATTTAATACTTATAAAAACTTTAATTATTATTATTATTATTTTTATTATTATTATTATTATTATTATTATTATTATTATTATTAATATATTTATTATTATTATTATTGTCAAGGTCATTGGATGACTCATTATAATTTTTCAAGGTCATTCAAACAAAGACCATGACTCATCAAAAATTTCTCAAGGTCATTTAAAATTTCTCAAGGTCATTCAAAAGTAGGTCAAGGTCATATTATTTTTAAACATTTTTAAATTTTAATTTACTACTTATAAAAATAAGTAGTATATATTTTGTAAATTATTTTATTATAATTATTATTATTATTAATATTATTATTACTTTTTATTATTCTTTTATTATTATTTTTATTTTTATTATTATTGCTATTATTATTATTATTAATATTATTATTACTTATAAAAATTTATTAATACTTATAAAAACTTTAATTATTATTATTATTATCAATATTTTTTTTTATTATTATTATTAATATTATTATTACTATTATTATTATTATTATTATTATTATTATTATTATTATTATTATTATTATTATTATTATTAATATATTTATTATTATTATTGTCAAGGTCATTGGATGACTCATCATAATTTTTCAAGGTCATTCAAAAGTATGTCAAGGTCATTCAAAAGTAGGCCAAGGTCATATTATTTTTAACCATTTTTAAATTTTAATTTACTACTTATAAAAATAAGTAGTAATTATTTTGTAAATTATTTTATTATAATTATTATTATTATTATTAATATTATTATTACTTTTTATTATTCTATTATTATTATTATTTTTATTTTTATTATTATTGCTATTATTATTATTATTATTATTATTGTTATTACTTATAAAAATTTATTAATACTTATAAAAACTTTAATTATTATTATTATTATTATTATTATTATTATTATTATTATTATTATTATTATTATTATTATTATTATTATTATTAATATATTTATTATTATTATTATTGTCAAGGTCATTGGATGACTCATTATAATTTTTCAAGGTCATTCAAACAAAGACCATGACTCATCAAAAATTTCTCAAGGTCATTTAAAATTTCTCAAGGTCATTCAAAAGTAGGTCAAGGTCATATTATTTTTAAACATTTTTAAATTTTAATTTACTACTTATAAAAATAAGTAGTATATATTTTGTAAATTATTTTATTATAATTATTATTATTATTAATATTATTATTACTTTTTATTATTCTTTTATTATTATTTTTATTTTTATTATTATTGCTATTATTATTATTATTAATATTATTATTACTTATAAAAATTTATTAATACTTATAAAAACTTTAATTATTATTATTATTATCAATATTTTTTTTTTATTATTATTATTAATATTATTATTACTATTATTATTATTATTATTATTATTATTATTATTATTATTATTATTATTATTATTATTAATATATTTATTATTATTATTGTCAAGGTCATTGGATGACTCATCATAATTTTTCAAGGTCATTCAAAAGTATGTCAAGGTCATTCAAAAGTAGGCCAAGGTCATATTATTTTTAACCATTTTTAAATTTTAATTTACTACTTATAAAAATAAGTAGTATATATTTTGTAAATTATTTTATTATAATTATTATTATTATTATTAATATTATTATTACTTTTTATTATTCTATTATTATTATTATTTTTATTTTTATTATTATTGCTATTATTATTATTATTATTATTATTGTTATTACTTATAAAAATTTAATACTTATAAAAACTTTAATTATTATTATTATTATTATTATTATTATTATTATTATTATTATTATTATTATTATTATTATTATTATTATTATTAATATATTTATTATTATTATTATTGTCAAGGTCATTGGATGACTCATTATAATTTTTCAAGGTCATTCAAACAAAGACCATGACTCATCAAAAATTTCTCAGGTCATTTAAAATTTCTCAAGGTCATTCAAAAGTAGGTCAAGGTCATATTATTTTTAAACATTTTTAAATTTTAATTTACTACTTATAAAAATAAGTAGTATATATTTTGTAAATTATTTTATTATAATTATTATTATTATTAATATTATTATTACTTTTTATTATTCTTTTATTATTATTTTTATTTTTATTATTATTGCTATTATTATTATTATTAATATTATTATTACTTATAAAAATTTATTAATACTTATAAAAACTTTAATTATTATTATTATTATCAATATTTTTTTTTTATTATTATTATTAATATTATTATTACTATTATTATTATTATTATTATTATTATTATTATTATTATTATTATTATTATTATTATTAATATATTTATTATTATTATTGTCAAGGTCATTGGATGACTCATCATAATTTTTCAAGGTCATTCAAAAGTATGTCAAGGTCATTCAAAAGTAGGTCAAGGTCATTGGATGAGTCATCAAAAAATTTTCAAGGTCATTCAAAATTTCTCAAGGTCATATAATTTTTTAAACATTTTTAAATTTTAATTTACTACTTATAAAAATAAGTAGTATATATTTTTGTAAATTATTTTATTATAATTATTATAATTATTATTAATATTATTATTACTTTTTATTATTCTATTATTATTATTATTTTTATTTTTATTATTATTGCTATTATTATTATTATTAATATTATTATTACTTATAAAAATTTTATTATTACTTATAAAAACTTTAATTATTATTATTATTAATATTATTATTAATATGCTTATTACTTATAAAAATTTTATTTATACTTATAAAAACTTTAATTATTATTATTAATACTTTTAAAAACTTTTATTAATATTATTATTATTATTATTATTATTATTAATATACTTATTACTTATAAAATTTATTAATATTATTATTATTATTATTAATATTATTATTACTTTTTATTATTATTATTACTTATAAATTTGTAAATTTTATTCTATTTTATTATTATTTTTTTTATAAATATTATTATTATTATTATTATTATTATAATTAATATTTTCATTATTATTATTAATATTATTATTATTATTATTATTATAATTATTATTTTTATTATTATTGTCAAGGTTATTGGATGACTCATCATAATTTTTCAAGGTCATTTAAAATTTCACAAGGTCTTAGTATTTTTAAAAATTTTTATATAAATTTACTACTTATTTTTATAAGTACTGTTTTAATGTTTTTTAATTTTAATTTTATTATTATTATAATTATCTCAAAGTCATAATATTTTTAGTCATTTTTAAATATAAATTTACTACTTATTTTTATAAGTAATGTTTTAATATTTATGATTATTATTATTTTCAAGGTTATTGGATGAGTCATAATATTATTTCAAGGTCATTTAAAAGTAGGTCAATGTCATAGTATTTTTAAACATTTTTAATTTTAATATACTACTTATTTTTTTATAAGTAGTGTTTTAGTTTTCTTTAATTTTTATTCTATTAGTATTATTATTATTATTATTATTATTATTATTATCTTATAAGTAGTGTTTTAATGTTTTTTAATTTTTATTTTATTATTATTATTATTATTATTTTTATTATTATTATTATTGTTATTTTTATTATTATTATTAATATTACAAGTTTTTATTATTATTATTTTCATTATTATTTTGTATAAATTTTCAACAAAATATATAAAATTAATATTGAATAGAAAAAGTTTGTTCAATTGTGGTTCATAGTATACAGGGATAGAACAATTGTAAATGTTTGTAAAAAAGTTAAAGAAAAATTCTATATTTTTAAGAAAATATGTGCAAATAAATATCAAAACTAATTATGGCTCAAATGTGTGTGTTAAACCATCGATAAGTTACAGTGTTTATGGAAAAACTTTAATGAAAATGTGTTATTTTTCAACAATTTATGAAATATTTATTTTATGGCTAATAATGTGCATATGTTAAATGATAAAAATAGTTTAATATTTATGTAAAGTTTGAGATTGTTAAGAAAAAATGTAAATAATTTATGATACACACGTGTTTTTTTTATTGAAATATAGGTGTTTGTTTTACCGATATAAGAAAAACTATGGACATTTTTTAAGAAAATACACGTAATTTATGATTATCATGGGATTAGAATTTGATTAAAGTTGTGAGAAAGTTTTTAAATTTGAGACCTTAAAATAAGACCTTCAGCAAATTGGTAAGAAAATAGTAGTTATTGAGTAATACTTATTAAAATTACCAAAGTTTTATAATTTTTGACAAGTCTTGATAGATCTTTAATAAAATTTGTTAGTACTTTGAATAAGAATTTTAAAAAAAAAAGTTTCAACACAGTAGCAAATCGTAAAGAAACTAGTACTTATCAGTTAATTAAATTAACTAAGTTGTAAAATAATTGAAAAAATTTGTTAGATTTTTTAAAATTTTAAGATTGTTAGGTAATTGTTCTAGGTACTTGTTGAATAAAAATTAATGTATTTTATCAACAGCTCATAGTTTTTAATCGTACAATTTCTCTTCATTCCTGGAAATAATCGTAAATATTTAAATTATTCAGAAAATTGTCAATAACAACATAAGTAATGGGTAACATAAATTTTTTAAATACTAATCAATTTTAGTTTTTAATTAAATTACAAATATAATAATAAAATCAAAATAAATACTTGAATGCATGAATCGAAAAATTTCTTAGAACTGAACACGTATCGTTATCTCTCTCTT
>CM039679.1:316385785-316437637 GCA_022537955.1 Schmidtea mediterranea | reverse complement strand
AATAAAAGTTCATTTTTAAATGAAATTTAATAACGAAAATTTTTGAATTTAGTAATTCAAAAAAATCTTAAATACAAAATTTATCACAACAATAAATCAAATAATAAAACTTAACGACATAGAATTACTAGAAAATAACAAGCGTCGAACTTTGTTTTACCGCAAATCAAATTTTTCACACGCGAGAACAAATAGGTATAATACCGATGCTGTTTTCACAAATTTTCAGTCTTATTTTTCGGAGGAAAATTTCATTGCAGAGCTGTGTGGTTGGTTGTATGGCTGGTTGAGAGCGTGCATTCAGGCAATTAACACGGGTGAGTGTTTTGCCTGAACACGATCACTCTCAACTGGTGCAATATTATTAGTTGATTTTTTCGAAGAGAATGATGGGTAATTTTTCAATTGAATTTATGTATGACTTTTCAGATCGAATTGATGAATGATTTTGTTTTTCAAATTGAATTTATGGATGATTTTTTGAATCAAATTTGTGGGTAATTTTTCAATTGAATTTATGGATGATTTTTCAGATTAAATTTATGGATAATTTTGTTGTTCTAATTGAATTTATAGATGATTTATCGAATTAAATTTATGGGATTTTCGAAGTAAATTTTATGGAATGGATACAATGAATTTCAAATGTATGTAGCCGATGTAATATGCTGAATAAATATTTTATATCTACAGCCTTAGTGCAGCGAAACTTTATTCCAAATGCTATGGTAAAATATTATTTGTTATTCCTTTTCCGGCCCACAGCAACACATAACGCAAGAAAGCAAAATCTACATAGTACAGATTCGTGTAAGTGCGTGGAAGATCGCAATGATATGTACCGTGAAGGCTCAGCGTGCGGAACGCAGGAGTTGGAACGTCAACATTATCCGTACATAGGGGAAATTGGAGGGTAAATGAGTAGTTTATTGGCTGCTCCTTCACCATCCGTTTTCTGTAAAATTGACATAAATTTTTAACAACAACCGGCTCAAAATCTCTAACACCGAGTAGTCCAGTGGGCACTCATTAACTATGAAATGAACATAAATAGATCTTAAGGACAAAAAGAGGGAATGGTAGCGGGAAAATTGCGAAATCGTTGCAACAGTTAAAATGAATAGCCATCGGAAAAAGATTAATCCGAACGACCAAAATCATGAAAAATAATGTTTTTAAATAAGAATTAAATAAATTAATTTGAGTTGAGGCGGAAAATATGGGCGGGACGCTGCTCAAATTTTCCGAACTAATTCAAATACTTAACAAAAATAGTAACGTAAAAATGGAATGCGTAAAATAAGGGCGGAACGCTGCTCAATTTTCCGAGTCAATGAAAATACTTTGTCGAAACGGTAGAATAGGGATGAACCGTAAAATAAGGGCGGAACGCTGCTAAAATTTTTGAATTTACAAAAATACTTTATCGAAAACCGAAAAATATGGATGGACTACGGCTAATGTTGTATATCAATAAAAAAAATTTAACGCTGAGGAATAAGGAAGGATCCCTACAAAATCTTAATAAATATAACGATAATGATAAGGGTAATGGTAATTATAATAATAATAATATGGATAATAATAATAATAATAATGGTAATAATAATAATAATCATGGTATTTGTAGTAATGATTGATAATAATTATGATAACAATAATAATAATAGTAATACTCATAGTAACAATAACAATAAATATAATGGTAGTTATGGCTATAAAAATATTAATAAAGGTATTAGTAGTAACAATTAATAAGGGTAATACATATAATAGCAACAACGATAATGCTAGTAATAATAATGGGAAACATTGTAGTTATAGTCGGGATAAGGATGAAAGATATAATGTGGGTGTATTTAACACAACAAAGGGTGTACAGGCCAAAGAAAAGTCTTCAACATGGACAACAAGAAGAAGGACTATGCGAATAGACATAACAATGAATGATATGAGAGTATAGGTTAACATTTGAAGGAGATAGGAGAATAAGGGGACCTAAGAATCAAAAGCGAGCACAGGTCTTCTATCGACAGCTCGTGAACCCGAGGGTTGTCCGAGCAATTACAGTACTAGCGATAATACTCAATTTTTTGCGGACAATCTACACTTGAACACATTACCAACGTTGCCTAGCAACGGGTGCCAGTGGATCAGAATCATTTTGTATGGCGTTACTGGGACAACTAGAAGGATAAGCAAGATTTGAAACCCTGTAACCCACCATACAAATTTGGGGGCTCAGCCGGGATAGAATGATTGTTTCGTACAAAAAACCCAAAGAAATACAAACAAATGTCTAATGATCAAACAAAAATGTCGGGACGACATTTTACCAAACCTCGGAGAGATGACAAATGAAAAAGAAGAGAGCTTAATACAGAAAGATAAAAAACGAGTAACCCGACTACAAAATGAGAAACGAATGGCTTGCCCACCAAGTACAAATTTGGGGCTCAGCCGGGATTGAATGATTTTCTTGTACAAAAAAACGAGAGGACATAAAGCATAACTACCTTTTTAATAGAAAATGTCGGGACGATATTTTGCCAAACCCCAGAGAGATGAGAACGACATGAAACAAAAACCCAGAGAACGACTGATGGAAAACGAACAACTTGACTACAGATAAGGAGAAATGTCAAAGAAATAAACGACTAGCCCACCAAGTACAAATTTGGGGGCTCAGCCGGGATAACCATGATTGTTTTTGCAAAGAATCCAAGGAAAATAAAAGCAAATGTTTAATTATTAAACAGAAATGTCGGAACGACATTTTGTCGGACCACGGAGAGAGGGTGAACTAAAGAATGGAACTTAACAACAAACGAAGGAAAACGATCGACTTATTGACGATGAGAAAACAGTTCGATGATATTATGTAGAGAACGATGAGCTGAGTAAAAATGCCAATTGAACTATGGTTGTATTTTCTAAAGGTTCGAAGTTACAAAGGGTCAAACTTTGGCCAAAAATTTTATTTTTGATATGTTGTACAGGACGGTGAATTGAGTATTATTGTCAATGGAACTATAGTCGTATCTTATCGAACTTCAAAGGTGTAAAGGGTCAAACCTTGACCAAAAATAAAATTTTTGATATGTTGTAGAGAAGAATGAGCTTAATAAAATTGCCAATAGAACCATGGTCATATCTTCTAAAGGTTCGAAGCTAAAAAGGGTCAAACTTTGGTCAAAAAAATTATTTTTAATATGTTGTACAGAACGACGAAAGGCAAAAGTGGCGATAAAATTAGGATCTTCCGACCTTTGGATAAAAAGCTATTAAGGGTCAAACCTTCAAAAATTTTAATTTTTGATATGTTGTAGAGCTTGAGAAGCTGAGCAATATTTACTATAGAAGTATGGTAGTCTGACTTCTGGGTCAAAAGTTAGAAAGGGTCAAAACCTTGGTCAAAATTTTTAATTTTTGATATGTTGTAGAGCTTGAGAAGCTGAGCAATATTTACTATAGAAGTATGGCAGTCCGACTTCTGGGTCAAAAGTTATAAAGGGTCAAAACCTGGTCAAAATTGTTAATTTTTGATATGTTGTAGAGATCGACGAAACAAGCAAAATTGCCAATAGAACTGTAGTCATCAGAGCTTTAGATAAAAAGTTATAAAGGGTCACAACTTTGACAAAAAATCTTTAATTCTTGATATATTGTGTAGAATAATAAGACGATCAAAAATTGCCATAGAACTATCATCATGTGAACTTTTGATAAAAAGTTACAATGGGTCAAAACCTGCGAATACTCTAGAATTCAGAAAATTGCGAAGAAATTAAAAATTTTGAAAGTGAATTGTAAATATTTTTGTAAATCAGTGGAGACAAAGTGTTTTAATCAATAAAGTTTATATCGTTTGGAGTTCGTTACTGGTGTTTAAAGCACGTTTGGAGGCAGATCGACAATAATTTCTATCCGAAGTCACCGAGAACCCCAACAATATGATGAAACAAAACAACAGTTTAGAAAACTCATGAATGACGAGTATTGTAATAAGAGAGGAAAATATCAATATATGTAAATAAATTAAAATATTAGATACACAAAAATTTCAAAAATGAAACGATTCAACAGGAAAGTGGGGATAAAATTATCAATATTTGTAGAGTAGGAATCAAAGAAACAGGAAACTATAAATAAAAATAAAATTATGGGTGGGTTGTATAAATCAATGGAATCATCGTGTAAATATCATCCAAAAAACCGTAGAAGTAGTAATAAAAATATAAAAAAAAAAATGCGGGTCGTCTAAGAGTTCGTAAAAAATTGGAAAAAACTAGAAATTACTGGATTAAAATTGTTTGAAATAAGACGTGATCACCAAGTCAATTAAAACAATTCTAAACGTAATAAACGATTAATTGAAAGTAATTAAAATAAAGATCAAAATAGTAACGGAAAAGGTTGCAACGATTTCGAACCCCTACTCCTATGAGATGAGAAATATTAGCGGAAGTAACGAACAATTGATTGTAAGTATTACAAAAGACATGAGGCCAAGTAGAGCCAAATTAGATACAAAACGAGAACAGATAATCGATTAAGTTAGAGAAATTGACGAAAAGATAATCCAGATGATGGAGAAACTTAGGCGTAGATAAAAGGAAATGTTCAGGTATAAATGAAATGAATTATAAGAAATGAGCGTAGATGAATAAAATGATGATGCTAGTTATAATTGAAAATAAAGGATTAGAGATAATAATGAATTACGAGAATAATAGTTAGCAACCAGAGGAAAATGATGATTAAAAACGAGTACGATGAGTTGAGATTAATAATAATAATAAATGAGACAACAATAGCAACCGAAAGGTGTAAAACATACGGAAAAAGCCGAAAACTTCATGAAAGCCGTTAAATAAATTCAGAGTGGACAAGTAAAACACAACTTAAACAAAGAAAGCTGAAAAATCACACATAAGGTACGGTAAAAGTTTCGATGCATCATTTTGTTAGTGTATTTTGTATTGTTATTTATATTATATTATATGGAAATGATACTGGAAAGTAAGATTTAAAACCGAGCTATCATAACGATAGTACGCTTATTCCAATGGGGAACCTTGATCAACCCGAGGAGAGAAAGGTAGTAGGATCCGTCGCAAATGTTGGGGAGTTCCTGGCGAGAGATTGATCACCTCTCTGGGGAACAAACCAACGCGATTACTACAATTTTTGAATTGGGAAAGTGAAGGGGAAACCGAAAATAAAAAATAAAAATTGGAAAAATGCGCATGATTTAGACGTTAAAGGTACCTAGAGATATTCTTTTTTCCCTAGCTGGTGGTGAGGCACCAGAGGACAGCTACGGACTGTCGTGTTCAGGTTGTTACCAGCCAAGGGACTGGTGGCGCTGAGCCGTTCGATACAAAACCCGGATCACACACCGAGTATCGAACGATTTTTTTTATTGCTGGGCGGAACTCGATACAACAACCCGGATCCCACACCGAGTATCGGGGGCCAAACGGTAGGTGAGATGTGAATTAACCGGTAAATGATTCATACTCAAAATGTCCTACTAAGGTCGGATAATGGCGGCCGAATTGAGCCGGGAAATCCGACGGTCAGATAAGGGCGGCCGAATAGAGCCGGGAAATCTGATTGCAGAGGCGGGCGGAGATTAGAAAATTTTCCGCGCCTATATTTAATCGCTTCCTTTTCTTTTCACTATTCGGGAAATCAAGTAAACCGCTTTTGGAACTTGGTTGAACGTCTAGGCATTTCCATACTTTTATATTCTCCGAGGTACACAACCCGGATCCCACACCGAGTACTGAGGGAATGTTTTTTTTATTGCCCAGCGAGGAGTTTGGTACAATAACCCGGATCCCACACCGAGTACCAAATATCCGAATGGCGGTGAGTAAAGCGTAACCGGAAGAATGCGCGGCCAAAAGACGCCATGGCTTGAGAGTCAGTGTGAGGCCTCAAACATACCCAAAAGTCACTGATGAGCTCAAGTCCGGTGAAACAATGAGAGATAATATGAATAAGACGAATATGAATATGAGTAAAGATAAAATTGATAGAATATGATTATGATTAGAGTAAACAGTAAAGATGAGAAATAGTGAGATATGATTATGATTAGATATTAGAGGCCATAGAGTGCCAGATGAGATATGATTATGATTAGATATTAGAGGCCATAGAGTGCCAGATGAGATATGATTATGATTAGATATTAGAGGCCATAGAGTGCCAGATGAGATACGATTATGATTAGATATTAGAGGCCATAGAGTGCCAGATGAGATATGATTATGATTAGATATTAGAGGCCATAGAGTGCCAGATGAGATATGATTATGATTAGATATTAGAGGCCATAGAGTGCCAGATGAGATATGATTACGATTAGATATTAAAGGCCATAGAGTGCCAGTTGAAATGAGATTAGAGATTGAAGGCCACAGGATGCCAGTTAGAAATAAGATGACGAAGGCCCCAGAGAGCCAACGTAATGATAAGGCCATAGAGCGACTGAGGATTAAGTAAATGATTGTTAAATCAGAGAGACATAGGAAAAATAATTAATAGATTGAATGAGATTATGAGTATAATGATTTTATTGTTACGATATAGATAATTGATACGAGGTCGATAGATAATTATTACGAGATATAGATAATTCAAAATAAACTTAAAAATGAAGGAAGATGAATCAAAAGAAAAACGATCACAGCGAATAAATTTTAAGGAAAAAGACAAGAGGATTTAAATAAAAGACTCATAGAGCAATAGCGGATAAAGTTTAGGATAGAAGACGAGATTAGTTAAGTAAAAAAGCCTATAGCGCATAGAGATTAAGGAACGTTTTTGGACCAATGATAGAGATAAAGGAGAATAGTAAACGAGACGATTATTGATATGATGGTGATGATTTATTTGATTAAAATAGTTAATTGATACGACAATATAGATAATTGATGCGACTATAAGGATAATTTAGACGAAACAAATAGATAATTGATACGAGCTATAGATAATTTAAAATAAAATTAAAATGAAAAAAACCAAAAATTAAAAGGATAAGAAGTTGACGTAGAGAAAAGAATTAAGGAAAAGCAGTGAGAGTAGTACGATAAATTAATGCGGAAATTTATATACTAGAAGTGTTATTTATGTTTAGATAATTGACAAAGAATAAAGAGATCGAGTAAACCAAAAGAATAAAGAGATCAAGTAAACGACGAATAATAGAGCCGATAAACTAGAGATAGAATCAAGAAAACGAGTTACGAGAAACCGGAATCAAGGGAAACATTGTGTAGAGAAACTAAAAATATACCAAAACAAACGGAGAACAAGGATAAAGAAATAGACCATGTTATTGAAATTCAAAGAGAGTGAAAAGCGGCAACAGATAGAAAACTTAATACAATAGCGACAGCAGAACCGATGATTACAACAAGATTAGAAAATTTGGAAACAGAAACCGAAAAATATGATAAATTAAAGGAAAAGTTAACTGACAAAGGAAATAATGCGAAATCACCCGAACCAAAAATTGCAATTCAGTTGAAAACAGTTACGAGTAAACAGATGGGAAAAAAAAAAAAAAAAAAAAACTTCGAGAGGAAATTAACCAAGAATTGACAAGTAAAAACACGGATGAAACAGAAATATATTTGAGAGAATCAACAATATACGAAATCACACCCGATGAACCAGAAATGAGGAAGCAAGAACCAATATATTCAAGTTAAAGAGGAATATACAGGAGATGCATTCAGAAAGAAAATGCAACAAAGAAGATTTAAATGACGAAAAGGAAACTGGAAATTCGGAAATGAAAACAGTCGAAACAATAAGAGCTGAAACAAGGAAAACAGAAATCGTACGGGAAGAGAAAATATTAACCACAATGGAAGAAAGAGTCGAAAGAGAAAATGAACAAACCGAGTTAAAAGATCGAGTATCAGAACCAATGAAAGTAGTGATGGAAATAACGAGACAAACGAAGGATATTTACCCGCAAACAAATCAATATATTAAAAAACCATCACGAATTTGCGATATTCCAGTTAAGAGAATTCAAGATAGTAGAGGTAAATTTATAAAGTGTAATAATTATTTCAGGATTAACAACGCGAACTACAATCAAATATGTGATATCTATTCAAAAGAAGGATGCAGAACTGATCAAGGTTATCAACTAAAGAATTGCCAAGGATATGATAGAAGAGTTCGCACAGAAAGAGAAGGAATGATAAAATGTTTTAATTGCGATCAAACGGGTCATACGTCAAGAATTGTCGAAGGAGAAGAATTCAAAGTCAACAAAAACCAAACCAATTCAAGAAGAATCCACAAAATAACCCAACGCAAGAGGTCAGACATTTAAGAGATAGGGCGATAATGAGTACAACAACAAGATTCGAGATTACAACCTGTTTCAACTGCAACCTAAACGGACATTTGGCTGAAAATTGTCCAATAGAGAGAAAATCGGGACAAACAAAAACGAAAATTATAGTCAAAGTACACAAAGCAATCAAATACAAGAGAGTGAGCAATTAAGAGGTATGATTAAACGAATATCCGCAAACAATCAAAGACAACGAAGTAATACGAGGAGAAACAGGAATGATGTTCGATATTTATGGACCGGAAAATATTCGGAACAGCAAAAAATCGTTATTAAAAACAGGATCAACTCTAAATGAGAATGACAATAAAGGAAAAACGATGTTAAATTACGTTATGATGTCGCGAGAAGCAAGAGCAATAGATTTAGTTACGATAAATGGAATTAAAGAAGACATCGAAGTAATAGGAAAAATTTAAACCCAATTCTTGGAGCAATCGGGAGAGGATACGATGAAGCAGCAGCAAAATTGATCAAGTGGAGAAAAAGAAAATCTGATAACGAAATCATAGGCGTAAACAAATTCGAAAGCAATGAAAATATATTAGTAAAAAGAGCAATGAAATCCGAATATGCATTACCAAAGACGATAAAAGCCCTGTTAGATGAGAAATAAAATTCACGGACAATAAAAGAGAGCCTGAGAGAATAGTGTCCAGAAAAGAAGAATTAGAAACATTGGTAGGAGAATGGCACCGAATACAAGGAAAACCTAGCGGTAAAAAACAAGAAATTGATGACATCAGAAATGGAAGAAAATGCTAATCAAGATGCATAAAGATATAATCAAAGAAATAAATGCCGAGAACAACAGGATTGAGAAGGCTCGAGGTAATAAAAACCAGGACAAAAAGGAAGATGATAACGAAGAGGGAGAAAACCGAGATAGAAATTAAAAAAAAAAAAAAAGGCGAGTTTCAGTAGCCTACCAAGAAATAGGACAACAATCAAAGCCAAATAACGTAGACGATCAGAAAAGATCAAAAGATGAAGAAAACACAGACAAAAATCTGCTAGAAACAAATGATAGACTCACAGAAAATTCAAAATCGAGAGAACAAAGCAAGTCAAGATATGAACGGCCAAGTGAGATCGATATATATCCAGTAATTGACCAGAGATATAGAGGGATACGCACTTTGCGCGTAGACCCTTTGGAGACGATAGAGTAATAAATAGACAGGAGTGAGTATATAATGTATAATATAGATATGTTTATATAGTAATGTATAAAAGTAGTGTATAAATATTATATGGAATGAATATAATAATATCCGATAATATATAAAAGTAGTATATAAATATTATAGTCAAAGAGCGAAAACAAATTTAAAAATCAGACGATGTGACAACGAATAAAGCGGAATGAGAAAGACAGGTGATGCGATATTACGGAGAAACAAATCAAATGGAAGCCAATCAAATATCAAGCAGTAAAGCTTAGTTAGATAGATGAGTGTAAAACAAGAATCAGATCAGGATCAGAAATTGAAATAAACCGACTAAGAGATACCGAAGCCGTCAAGAAAATTAGAAACAAGAGTAGACGTGTAGAGCAAATTAAGACCTAGAAAATTCAGTACAATCAGATGAGAGACGGAAATGAGAAACAACAAAAACAAATTCACGATTGAGCAATATAAAGCAGCAAAACAGTAAAGGAATTATCGACACAAAACGGAAGCATCGAAGAATTAGATGAAATATCAAGTCAGTTAACGAAAAAGACGAGGGAGAATAATTTGATGAAAAACTTAATCAATTAATGCGAAACTGACGAATAACAACAAACAGGTAGATAATTGAAAAACAAAGCTAAACGAAAAAACGAAAAAGACAAGGAAATAGAACTAGTAAACAGGTGGAAGAGATTCAAAAACCAATTCGGGGAATAAAGTAAGAAAAAAAAAAAAAAAAAAAAAACCAACTGCAAGTGAAACTAGATGCAGCCAAACGAGACAAAATGAATATCACGGAATCGTAATTCCAAGCAAGACTGACGTGCAACAGCGGATATGAATAAGGAAAGGATCAGAGAACAAATCAAAACCAACTCAAAAATCGAAAACCAGATTACAAGAAAGACAAATCGAATCAGTAAAGAGAGATTACAAAAGACCATACCAATAAACAACAAGACAAAAGATGATGAGGCTGAACTACAAAGTGCAGCCAATCAAAATGAAATATTGAAAGGATCTTGCAAATGGTAGTAAAAGCAAACAAAGAAGATAAATGATGTCAAAATAAAGTAAATACCAAACACAGAAACGAGAAACCAGACATAATAATAAAAGCAACAGAGATAAAGAAAGGAGAGAAACAGAAAGTCAAACAACTACCCAAAATCAAGAGAAAATAATAACAAGCCATTAAAGGACCTGAAAATTGTTATAAAAACAAGGAATTCGAAAGCAGCATGATATTGGCGACGAGAAGGAAGATATCAGTAATAAACCCATATATACAACCCATATATAGCATCCCTTAGAAAGATGTCGAAAAACCCCACAACCAATCAAACAATGCAAAATTACCTGTAACAAATACGACGAGAAATGCAGAAGTCCAAAGGATACCAATTACGGACGGATCAATTCCTATTATACCCAATGGTCAAAGGATTAACACAAGAAAAACAGATCGTTAAACCCTCAGAACTCTAGAAAATCAAATCGAGAGTCAATAGAAAAGGGAAACACCCATCAAGGAATCGATATTAAAATAATCATGGATGATCTTTAGAAACCCTACAAAATAACAAAAAGAACCGAAAATCGAGAACAAACAGCCAAAATTGATAACTGAAAAGAAGAAACTCAGACCAACCTCAAAGAATCATGAATAATCCCGAACCGATCAATTATCATCGAACAATCGAGACTAGATAATATGATAACGGGTCAGCTATCCACAGAATCCAATTGAACGCCACCCAGTTCAAGATGCAAAGAAAAAATCAACAAACGAAAGTTAGAATATCAATTTACAACTCAAAACCCTAAATAAACCAGCAAAAAAGGAGTCTTGAACTAAACATTCTATCTATTCTTCTTATCTGAGATTCACTAAGCCTTACAATCTTCCAAACAATCGGCATCTAATGAAGTCAATTCCCCAAACTAAACAAAATCTCAAAGTCAAATCGCACAACAGATATCGAATCGTCAAAATATCAGAACCTGCTGAAGAAAGTAATCAATCAGAAACCAAGAAACTCAAAGCATCAGCGAGACGAATACCCAAGTGACTGAATATTGAACTCATGATTAACAATGAACTAATGATTCTTAGACTATCAACTATTCTTTATGTGTGATCATGACCGGACTGTATGTCCTCTTTCACTTCATCTTGTAATCCGTATATTGATGTATACTGTATGATTATTTTTATGCATGTGGGTTTTAAGGTCACGACCATGTAGCTCGTAGACCCAATTGAATGGAAAATGTAAACTCTGCATAGTTCATAGCTTAGATCTTTAAGAAATTGCGGGTCGCAATTTTACGGGCCCCGGAGTGTTTTATGTTGGGCCAGCACACCAATAGCCTTGAGAATTGTTTAAATGCATCAGTAATACAGCACGAAAATCCAGCACCAAGATAACTTAAAATACAATATACAACACCAATTAAACACTTTAAAATCTGAGAGAATATAAATAAATATAAAATCAAAAACATAAAAATAAAATTAAAATAATAACAAAATGCACCAAGATTCGCACGATACCTACACAAATATAACAAGAAAACACAACAAATTCGACGAAATTGAAAAAATTAATAAAAGTTCATTAAAATGAAATTTAAATCGAAAATTTGAATTAGTAATAATTCAATAAAAATCTTAAATAAAAATTTATAAAAATAAATCAAAAAAATAATAAAATTAACGAATAGAATTTACTAGAAAATAACAAGGTCGAATTTTGTTTTACCGCATCAAATTTCACACGCGAGAAAAATAGGTATAAATACCGATGTGTTTTCACAAATTTTCAGTCTTATTTTTCGGAGGAAAATTTCATTGCAGAGCTGTGTGGTTGGTTGTATGGCTGGTTGAGAGCCGTGCATTCAGGCAATTAACACGGGTGAGTGTTTTGCCTGAACACGATCACTCTCAACTGGTGCAATATTATTAGTTGATTTTTTCGAAGAGAATTGATGGGTAATTTTTCAATTGAATTTATGTATGACTTTTCAGATCGAATTGATGAATGATTTTTGTTTTTCAAATTGAATTTATGGATGATTTTTTGAATCAAATTTGTGGGTAATTTTTCAATTGAATTTATGGATGATTTTTCAGATTAAATTTATGGATAATTTTGTTGTTCTAATTGAATTTATAGATGATTTATCGAATTAAATTTATGGGATTTTCGAAGTAAATTTTATGGAATGGATACAATGAATTTCAAATGTATGTAGCCGATGTAATATGCTGAATAAATATTTTATATCTACAGCCTTAGTGCAGCGAAACTTTTATTCCAAATGCTATGGTAAAATATTATTTGTTATTCCTTTTCCGGCCCACAGCCAACACATAACGCAAGAAAGCAAAATCTACATAGTACAGATTCGTGTAAGTGCGTGGAAGATCGCCAATGATATGTACCCGTGAAGGCTCAGCGTGCGGAACGCAGGAGTTGGAACGTCAATATTATCCGTACATAGGGGAAATTGGAGGGTAAATGAGTAGTTTATTGGCTGCTCCTTCACCATCCGTTTTCTGTAAAATTGACATAAATTTTTAACAACAACCGGCTCAAAATCTCTAACACCGAGTAGTCCAGTGGGCACTCATTAACTATGAAATGAACATAAATAGATCTTAAGGACAAAAAGAGGGAATGGGTAGCGGGGAAAATTGCGAAATCGTTGCAACCGTTAAAATGAATAGCCATCGGAAAAAGATTAATCCGAACGACCAAAATCATGAAAAATAATGTTTTTAAATAAGAATTAAATAAATTAATTTGAGTTGAGGCGGAAAATATGGGCGGGACGCTGCTCAAATTTTCCGAACTAATTCAAATACTTAACAAAAATAGTAACGTAAAAATGGAATGCGTAAAATAAGGGCGGAACGCTGCTCAAATTTTCCGAGTCAATGAAAATACTTTGTCGAAAACGGTAGAATAGGGATGAACCGTAAAATAAGGGCGGAACGCTGCTAAAATTTTTGAATTTACAAAAATACTTTATCGAAAACCGAAAAATATGGATGGACTACGGCTAATGTTGTATATCAATAAAAAAAATTTAACGCTGAGGAATAAGGAAGGATCCCTACAAAATCTTAATAAATATAACGATAATGATAAGGGTAATGGTAATTATAATAATAATAATATGGATAATAATAATAATAATAATGGTAATAATAATAATAATCATGGTATTTGTAGTAATGATTGATAATAATTATGATAACAATAATAATAATAGTAATACTCATAGTAACAATAACAATAAATATAATGGTAGTTATGGCTATAAAAATATTAATAAAGGTATTAGTAGTAACAATTAATAAGGGTAATACATATAATAGCAACAACGATAATGCTAGTAATAATAATGGGAAACATTGTAGTTATAGTCGGGATAAGGATGAAAGATATAATGTGGGTGTATTTAACACAACAAAGGGTGTACAGGCCAAAGAAAAGTCTTCAACATGGACAACAAGAAGAAGGACTATGCGAATAGACATAACAATGAATGATATGAGAGTATAGGTTAACATTTGAAGGAGATAGGAGAATAAGGGGACCTAAGAATCAAAAGCGAGCACAGGTCTTCTATCGACAGCTCGTGAACCCGAGGGTTGTCCGAGCAATTACAGTACTAGCGATAATACTCAATTTTTGCGGACGATCTACCCACTCGAACACAGTTCCAACGTTGCTTAGCAACGGGTGCCAAGTGGATCAGAATCATTTTGTATGGCGTTACTGGGACAACTAGAAGGATAAGCAAGATTTGAAACCCTGTAACCCACCAATACTGTAAAAAAGTCGGGAAATCCATGAATTGCAAGTGACCCGAAATGCGTACTAATCAAAGTAGTCTTGTCAACAAAGATCACCTTTGGCAGGCGTACAAACCCCTTGTTACAGTACCAACTTTGCATAGAAACGGGTAACGAACGAACAGAATGAGCAGCTTGTAGGCATGGGTTGCTCAAGGTTAAATGTATCACCTTGCAGTAACTCATCAGGGAGAATATTATACAGAAAGCCCCATATAGATGCAAAAATTCAGATTTAATTTAATAAATTTGATATTAACTTTCTCTTTATATAAGTTAAAATAGTCAAATATTTTCTTATCTCTACCCAACTTTCATTAATTATAAATTCAAAGATTTCAGGATATCATTATTTTTAAAGAATTAATTTTCTTTAAAAATATTTTTCCTTGTCATTAATAGAAAGAATTAAAATTAATTATAATTTTAAAATATTTTATCAAAATATGATTTTGAAAATTTTGCTTGTTTTAATTCTGACTAAACTTCTTTTTTTCAAAAGTGTAATTTTTATATTAGATTGATTTTTATGACAACTAGTAATTTATCCATTGTTGATTCTTTGATTAGAAGTCACTTTGGCTCCAATCTATGGACTCAAATTACTGATATCAATTTTTTCAATGATGATCGGATCAAACAAATTAATCAATGTTTTAAAGATTTACCTGTTAAATCAAAATTATACATCTTAATGGCTCTTGGAAATTTGAACAATAATCAATTTTTGAAAGTATTATTGTATTTTTTGTATTAATTCTTAATTATAATTTTTAGTGGAAAAATGAAGTTGAATCCATATTTCTAAGGGCCATGGTTGAGGGTAATCTTTTAGTTCGAGCAATCGCTACCATTTTACAACAGAAATTTGGTCTAAATTATTTAACATTTGATATTAGTTTAAGTCTCGAGAATTTCGCTGATATTTTGATTAAATTAACTTCCAATATGGAAGAATGGGATGTTTGCTGTGAGTGCATAGTAGCGGAATATATCAGTGAAAATGTTGTTACTGAAATGATGAAACACATCGAAGGATCTAAATCTAGCGCTAAGATAAAAAGTAGAAAAAGGAAATTAGAAGTTGATGATAAGATTGTCAATATAAATGAAGAAAAATCGCAGCCAAATATCGGTTGCAAATTGAAGTATTTGCCAAAATCCTATCAAATTAAAAATCAATATTTACAAAAAATTGAAGCCGAGTGTAATAAAAAACGAATTAGTGTTCCAATTCCTGGGCGAAATAAAATCAAACCAAAAGAAGAAAATGAAACCGACGATAAAGACAACAACATTAAAAAAGAATTCCAATTGATTAAAGAAACGGCTCAAATACGAAAAGAAAATGAAATGAATGCGAAATTGGAGGATATCAAAAAGCGTTTGCAACAGAAATCGACTACTGGAAAGAAAGAATCGAAAGTTATTTGTCTAAGTATAGAAGAGCTGCCGCCGACCGGACCAAAGGCCAAGCAAATTCTCAGAGAAAAGAAAAAGAAGCGAAAAAGGTTGAAAAGGAAGAAAAATTAAAAAAAGTCAAAGAAGAAAAGGAAGCGGACAAAATCCGAAAGCTGCAAGAAAGAGAAAACAAACGAATTGCCCAACAAATGATGCTGGAGCAATCGAAAAAGGAGAAGGCAGAAATGGAAATGCAATTCAACGCCAACATTATCGATTCGAACGGAGGATTGCCAATCACTGACACTGTCGTTGACGAGGAGAATTACCTGTCGGTGCCCGGTAGCTACTCCAGGCCTCCTGGTTCTGCTCCTCAGTCGATCCAGCAAGCCCCCTCATTGCTGCCACCCCCACCCACTGCGACCACGCAATTCGTCAATCAACTACCCGCACAAATCAGACTTGTCCAATCCGATCAGACCGGCTATAGGATAATCGATAAACCTAGCGCTAACATTCGATTCATTCCAAATCAGAATATGTCCCAGTCAGTGTTCCGGCCTCCGCAACCCCCACCCCAACAATCGCAATCACAACAGCCACAAATAGTCCTTATCCAATCACCGTCACAGATACAGAATACAAACTTCTCAGCCTCGTCAGCCAATCAGATCTCTCAGCAGCCCAGCTATATCCTGTCGACCAATCAAGCCGGTGTGAAATTAGTCCGACTTGTCAGTAACACCAATCAGAACATTTCCCAGCCATCCCAGCAGCGACTCGTACGTATTATTGGATCTACCAGTCAGTCGAATAATAAGAATCCAGCGTGCAGCTCAACTCCAACGATCAATATTTCCCGCAACTTCTCACAGTCACAGATCAGTCCGGTTTCAGTCAATAACATTTCTCAGCCACCGCCGCTCCAGCAGCAGCCACAGATCAACCAGCAACTCCCAGCTACTCATATCAACAATTCTCAGCAGATTCATGTCAATCCTCAATCAATGCAGCTTGAAACGATGAAAATTCTCATTCGATATGCCAATCGGCTCTCCCGGCCCCAGAAAGCCATGATTGTTTCTTACATTGCAGGCTCGGCAGGTAAATTTTTATAGTGTAATATTTTCCTCTGGGATAATATGCCAGTTGGTTGAGAAGGCAATAGTTTTTTGCAGCCTACTAGGTCAACTGGTTGCTAGGGTATTTTATTGTGATATTTCACATTGGGATAATAGATCAACTGGTTGCTAGGCTATTTTATTGTGATATTTCACATTGGGATAATAGATCAACTGGTTGCTAGGCTATTTTATTGTGATATTTCACATTGGGATAATAGATCAACTGGTTGCTAGGGTATTTTATTGTGATATTTCACATTGGGATAATGGTTTTTTTTTTTTCATTGGATAATGGGTCAACTGGTTGCTAGGGTATTTTATTGCGTTATTTCACATTGGGATAATGGGTCAACTGGTTGCTAGGGTATTTTATTGTGATATTTCCCAATTGGGTTAATAGGTTGCTAGAGTACTTTCTATTGAGACATTTAAATTTGGATTAATGGGTCACCTAGTTGCTATGGTTTTTTCTATATTGACATTATTAGGCTGGTTCATTCCCACCCACTCTGTTCCGGTTTCAATACACAACAAAATAATGTTCAGGTCGCTATTTATAAATCAATTTGCAATTTAATTGGGTCTCAGTATTGATGATATTCTAGACGGTGTCGATTTCAATGGCCAATCCTCGGTACACATCAGTTCCCATCGTGCAATAAATCTCGACACATTCCAACCGTTGAATGTGATTGTCGATGCGTTCTTCCTAATGGACTATCGAACCGGTCGGTGGTCAATAGTCAAGCAATACCGGGAGCCACGGAACGAGGAGGACATTTGCAGTTTTGATCTGCAGCCTAGTGGTTACCCGCCGGAATTCTCTATGCAGGCCTGATCGATAGATTCCTATTGCAAATATCTCGTGTTTTATTTAATTTCTAGATAATTTTTATGTGGATGTTGATGATATTTGTTTATTTAATACATCTTCACTATTGATTTTTGACTTGTTCTATTGATTGATTTGTGCTGTTGTCATATTGGGATGGCTATAGGGAGGTGCCATTAGATTACATGGACCGATCCGTATGATATTGGTTTATTGCCAGATTTATTGTTTTAAATTTTGTCGTATAGTTTCTGTAGATATTTTTGTGTTTAGTGCGCTTGTAGAGGACTGCAAACTGTCAAATAATAAATATAGCGGAACATGAAGTGTTTAATTTCACAATATATTAATTTTGTTGCATGAAATTAATATTTGAAA
Source organism: Schmidtea mediterranea (assembly GCA_022537955.1). Classification (NCBI taxonomy): domain Eukaryota; kingdom Metazoa; phylum Platyhelminthes; order Tricladida; family Dugesiidae; genus Schmidtea; species Schmidtea mediterranea. Next base: position 316,419,468 of record CM039679.1, on the reverse strand, counting down.
AGTAAACATCACATTTCCCATTTGTGGATTAGGGAAGCAACGGGATTAATAAGTTACTAAATAATGTGAGCTAAATGCTATTATGAGGTTCCGTAGGATAAAGTGTATTGTACAAGTTGATAATTTGTTATAGTCAATGAATGACAGTGCCGTCTCCTTATATTAGTAGTAAATTTTGCTTTTTGATGCTTTATTGAGTCGAGTTTAGAAAGTAAGATTCGCTAGGTAAATTATTTTCATAAAAAACCTGATATAAGAGCAACAAATCAGTAACATGATATTTTGGGTTTCTCAAGTTGTGATTTTTAAAGTATAAGTTTGGCGAACATGGACAAGTTTATCTTTTATTGGACTTGTTAGAGGTCATCCATTAAGGAAGCCCCCCCCCACAAAGCAGTTTTTGATCCACCCTCCCCTTTCTGTCCCTTTTCACGAGCACCCCCGGGGGGACATCCATCCATAATTAGATAACCTTTATTTTCAGAAGAAATTTAAATAATTTATAAGGCTAAATTTAATTGGTTGATAAATAGAGAAAAACCATGCATACATAATTAAAATGATCAAATGGGAAAAAATAAGGGACATAAAACATATATAGTACATAAAAAAGATAATAGAAAATTTTACAAAAATCATTAATCCATTATGCATCATATTTAAATGTCCTAAGCACTTGACCCCACTGTTTCCATTTGTCCCTTTTGCAAAGACCCTCTACTTAAGACGTCCTTAATGGATGTTGCCTTATATATCTCCTTGTGCAGTCTATCGACGAAGTGTTTATTTAGAAAATGATATAGTGTACATTTTTCTACTAATGTTTCCAATTTTTTGTTCTTATGACGCCATTATTTTCTTTTATTAGTAGATCGATCTTTTGTTAGTTTGGAACATAGCTTTCTTAAAGGAGAAACTCTTAGAGACCGCAAAGACCTTAAATGAAACTCATCACGATATTCACGAATGACATATTTCATTTCCAAAGGTGAATAGTTCGAGAGTAAATTGCATATATTAGTGTTAATGAAGTTTGTGGGTGATAAAATATAGTTGAAAGGAAACATGGAGACTAAAAGATGTTACCAATGTATCGCTCCGTGCAAAATATCTTATTCTCAAATAATCCCTACAAAGTAAATTCTCCACATAATTGTGACAGTTCCTGAATTGATTGCTAATTAGATAAAATATGCTTTATAAATCTCGCTTGCTGTTTGATTACATCTTGACGTCATTTTCTAAATATTCTTATCGAAAGCTATTTTTTTCTATTTTTTGATTGCTATAAGTTTCTTTATGGGGAAAAACGGTGGAAAAAGTGACTGTAAAGAGAAGTTTACTTCTGTGTTTAGGGAAAAGTGTGCTCGGATTTGATTATAAACGAGAAAGAGTAGAATTAAGAAACTCCTACAAGGATTTGCAATTTTAAGCTTAATAAAAAAGCACAAAGAAATTTGATCCATTCGATGATTTAGGAAATTTTTAAAGACAGGTTTAAAAATTCAATACAAAGATTAGCTTCCAAAACCACTTTTCATTCAAATTTATTTAATTATCATCCAATAAAATTAAGTTTAAATATATAATAATAATAATCTAAAATTAAAATAAATTTCTTAAAAAACAATATAATTTGTAATGACAATATCCAATCAAAATCTGTAAAGGTTTTCACATAGCGATCGATAATTTCACTTACAAATTAAGGAATAGAGTTAATAATAATAATAATAATGGCAGAAATGTCAAAACAGCAGCACACAAACATAAAATCACTATCGATTTGTTCAATTTCTCACAGATAGATAAATGATTAAACCCAGTACAAGAAGTGCTATAACTAAGATTATGCAACAAATGATTTTTTTTCGTCGGGCCGATTGTTTATGAGTGACAGCTTTACCCAACTGACTGTTGGCGGATTCGACTTGGCTATGTGCTATTTCCACATTAGCCTCGATCCGATCAGTCATGTCCCCTTGCTCATGTACAAATCCCGCCAGACTCGTAAACATTTCGTTTATTTGTAGAATTTCCGACTCTAATTTGTACATGTCATTGTACTCTTGAATGGCTTTTGGCTCCTCATTTTGTTGCAATTGCAATTTAGATTTATCTGTAATTGAAGATGACAATCAGAAACCGGTCGGTGGAAATTGCAGAAAATATATGTAAATAGATGATATTTGGGAGACATTGATGCAAATTAACAAATTTGCAATAAATACGACTTTTAGAGCTGATTTAGTTTGGAAAATCGGTAATGTTTTATATGATTGAGGCTTGTGTGGTTTGTGTATTTTGATTTGTGTATTTTGTCAAATTAATTAATTTTTGTTTCACCTGTCAAACTCGGAGATTTCACTGCTAATTTAATTTTTATTTATAAAATAATTTTGTCCAAATTCCCCAAATCTCATCTTTTGTCATCTGATCATATCTGTTCCCCCGAAAAAAATTAATTTTTACTATTTTATAATTGTTTTCCACATAATTCTGACTTCAGGGTAATTTTTTACAACCCCACCAATTCTGACTAATTCGATAGTTAGCAATTTATTTTTTTGTATTGACAAAAAAATTTAATTATTAATTTTTAAAAGAAGTTTAAAAATTAATAATGATTAAATTAATTTTCCGATACATTGCATATATATTAATCGATTTAAAAATTAATAATTGGTAAATTAAATTTTTAATTAAAATCCCAATATCATTTGAAATGACACGTAAACTCATTACAAATAATTGAATAACCGAACAATATCTTTTTCGGTGAAAACTTAGCATGAAATAATCTAATGATTATATGCATTAGGGAAAATGCAAAATTATTAATAAATTGAAATTAATCATTTCTTTCGGAAAACAAATAACAGATATAATTTCGTCGGTGATAATATGAAAGATATTATCAAAAATGGTGAATAATTATTGATATTGAAACTATGCATAAAAAGAAAGACAAACACTTTGAGAAATTTACCAGTTATGGTCAAAAAAAAAGTACTTATTTGTTCGTAATTGAAGAAATTTCAAAATATCATTTATTACAAAAGCGCCATCCAGAAATAATAATCACACGATTTTAGGCCATATCAATATTCATAAATGACGGCGATTTTTAATCCACCATTCTCCCACTCGTCACAAAACGTCAGACCTCCTTCCTTAGATGTGTGACGTTATTTACAGATGGCCCCGATGGAAAGTTGACTGACGTAAAGGTTTATTTAATTTAAGTTTGCTATTTATTGACCGTTGCATTTTTAAAGAACGCATAAAGTCAATTTGGAGTTCTAATTTTACCGAAATTTTAAGAAACCCAACAAAATTTGAAATATATAAAATCATTTAAAAAAAATAATAATGATTAAATTGATTTTCCGATGCATTGTGTATATTAATCGATTTCAAAATTATTAATCACATTTTTAATTAAAATTGCAATATCCAATTCCAGGGACATTTATAACTTCTGAAATTTAATTTGAATTTAACTAATAAAATCAATATAAAATAAATTAATTTTTCCCATTTATAAAATCAATAGATAATGATCAAAATCACTTGAAAAAGGTTGAATATCCAAAAAACATCAATATAATAAAGCTGATGTACTGGAATGAGCTTTTAAAGCAAATTGAATAATGCACTATATTTATCAAATTATTATTCCGCATTTTTGCCAAAATTTGATCCAGAACATGAAACTCTTATGTATGATACCATTTGACGTAATCTGTGTTCAGCACACTATCAAAGTCAATAAATATAACTGTAAATTATATTTGCGAGTTCTTAGTCAAATGGTGAATAAGTTAGTATATTATAGATAGTGCCGGTATACCCGCCCTCAAGATTCCACTGAGCACCGTCACAAACTCAATAGTAGTCAATATTAAATTTAAAAACATCATAATGAGTGTGTATCATCAGACTGTTGCCAACAAATTCACCATAAGATAAGTTTCGAATGAACTCAAATCGAGGACAAAGTTATGAAAATTAACTGCCAGCAATAAAGAACAAAGATGAAAAGCTAAAACTGATAAATGAACCGGAATTATTAAAGCTTATTACAATTGCTGATTATAATAACTCCAATATGCGCATGTTGTTTGTGATATGTATTTTTCGATGAAATATTTTGCGGGACATTACATAATGAATCGATAAAATTTTATTCATTATATTAGAAAAATCATATAATTATTCATTGATAAAATGATTAATAGAAAATTAATTGTTCAAATAGACGTGAGAAATAATTGAATTGTGTTGTATCGATCAGTTTTTGATCTGAAGCACACAGGCTTCATTGTTCAGCACACACAAACACACAGCATTTTCCATCATCATCATTCCTTGCAGACAAACCTTGTAGAAAATTATGCCATAGGTTTAGTAATGCAGTTACAACTACACACAATTGACATTAAATTTCACCCTGTCAATTTCGATTTTGCTATCGTCCTTTTTTTCGAAAATAAACCTTTTTAATATATTCTGTGGTTTTTAAATATAAGCGCCATAGTATAAATATTTTGATTAAATAATTATGGATTATCGACCAAATATTTTTATTAAATAATTATGATTTATCGAACAAATATTTTTATTAAATAATTATGGATTATCGACCAAATATTTTTATTAAATAATTATGATTTATCGACCAAATATTTTTATTAAATAATTATGGATTATCGAACAAATATTTTTATTAAATAATTATGGATTATCGATCAAATATTTTTATTAAATAATTATGATTTATCGACCAAATATTTTTATTAAATAATTATGGATTATCGACCAAATATTTTTATTAAATAATTATGGATTATCGACCAAATATTTTTATTAAATAATTATGGATTATCGATCAAATAAATTTATTCTATAATGGCATTTGTTAAACTATTTTTTCTTCATATAATGCTAGAAAAAAGAAAAGTTTTTTCTGGCTGCATATAAAATGAATGTTGGAATTAATAATTTAGACTAACCAAGCTGTGAAGATGTTCCAGAAAATAATGAAATGATTCTTTTTGAATTAATATTTTATTTTACATGATTTTGGTTAATGCTAAGGTATGCAAAAAGAGTCATATGATATGCTTTTACAATTAATCCGACTTCATTGTATTTCTTTTTCAGCATTACATTCAATTTTCACTTTAAAATGATTGTGATGGCTATTAAATTATATTTATTATTTAATTACAAAATAACAATTTTTTTCAGAAAATAAACCAGTGTACAACTTTTAATTTACAAATATAAATGCAACTCTGAAATTTATGTTTTTAGTGTAAAATATTAATTTATTTGTGGGAAATATGACGGATTTTTCACAATAAGTGTTAGATAATATAATAATGTGAAATAGTAAAAGAGAATTTTGTGCAAACCAATTGTAATATAAAATAGCAAAAATAAATTGAAGGGTAAAATTTATAACTTTGTAACTTTGAATAACAAATTTATAACCCCGAATATTAGATTTATAATTATGAATAGCTATGTAAATAAAAATTAATATTTTTTCACTGGAAAGTATGAAAAAATAAACAATATAATAATTTCAAATCGATAAGCAATTTTATTTAAAAATTACAAATTAATTATTAGGAAAATTGATTTACCAAATTGGATTTTAAATTGATAAACGAGATTCATAAACAATCCAAAGATAAGCAAGTTGTTGGATAATTTAAATTTTAAAATCGTCTCTAATTCAGGTAAAGTGCGCAATATATTTATTAATAACTCCGATTGCGATTAGATCTCGTTTATCAATTTCATGCCATAAATTGGAGACTTCTCATCACTTCTGTACTCAAGTTTTTGACCATTGTCGACTGAAAGGATTGTCCAATATTAATTAGCACAATAAGGACTGTGCGCATGTGAATTGTTGTTTTAAATTAAAATTATTTTATAAATTTTTAAATATGTTGGGGTTGTCGGTGAATTCGAATAGGATGTATTATCAATCTGACTCCAAGCCTGTTTATCTCCACTTTAAAATGACACAACGAATTATATATCAATCACAATTTGGTGCTTATTACGACTTTTCGGGAAGAAAGGCACTTTTCGGATCAATTGGATTTCACAATCACTTGACTACTGTGGTGGGTTTCTGAGATCGATAAATCTGATTTAGTTACTTTGCTTTGACCTTGCTTAATTTCTGTTTCAAATTTCTGTTTTCCTTGATTTCAACTTTAAGTTTTCTCCAAATTTCTCTTTAATACTTCTTCAATAATTTTCTGTAATGTTATCCTTTCCAATTATTCGTCGAATTCTGTCCAATTTCTCTCTAATATCTTTTTATCTCCTTAGTCCAATTTCTCTCTAATAATCTCTTTTTCTCCCTTTGATTCCAATTGCGCTTCCTTTTTATACTCCGTCACCCAATAATACTTACTGATGACAAATAGAATTTCTGATATCTTTTACCGCTAATTCCATTTGGGCCTCTATAACCATTGACAGCTGTCCAGATAAATAATTTTTAGAGATGCCCTTTCCCGGATTCCCAAACAACATTCCTTCCCTTATCTTGAAAGGGCTTTCAAAATAACCTGCATATTTTGCTTTTGTTTTTATTTTCCTAAATTTGCACTCGTTAATTATAAATGACCTTTTTTTATTCAATTGTCTGTTTTTATTGATTTTCTCTTATTCCCTTCTCGTTATTCGACATTTCTTTTTCATTCCCTTTTTATTAAGCTCCAGAACCACATATTAATCACTTATGATTGTTTCCCCCAATCATTTTACATGTTTATTAATTATTTTACTCTATTATTTAGGTATCCTCAACAAATATATTTATTGAAAATAGTCTAAATTGAAAAATAAATTTTAAAATATTTGAAAATCAATAAAATTTATAATTCGTTTTAAAATCAATAATTTCTATTCTACGTGATGATAACTGGAAAACTGTCGAAATAAATCGTAAAGCGGAAGTTAATGTGGTCCTTTCCTATAACTAAATCATTGCTACGTTCATTTTACTATTTATTCAATAAATAATCCATTTCTCACATAACTAGTTATTGATATTCATGTCAACACATGTTATTATTTTTAGGCACAATGAGTTTGATAATTTTATTTTAATTATCACTAGAAACAATTGTAAATCAATATGATCAATTATCTTCTAAACGGAAATATCAATCAATATAACATTTATATTTAGCTTATTTTATGGTTTCTCGACTTGTATATAATTCATTGATCCGCTCATGTTCCACCACACAGATATCAAGGCAATGCGTATATTTAAGACAAAAATGCTAATAACATTTTAATTAGTCTAATGAAAATATCTCAAAACCAGAATATATAAAAAGCTATCAACAAGACAGATTGATAGCCCTTTACTAAAAGAAATGCATAAATGTTTTGGTACCTGAAAAAATTTTATTCTTCAGACACAAATAAAAGTAAGGATGGATGAAGTCAAATTTACAAGAGTGTAACTAACTTACTTTCTGTACTACTACTACTACTACTATTGATTTTTGCTTTTCATTCAATAAAATAATAAATTAATATAAATTTATTATTCAATATACTGATTCTATTATTCGATATAATAATAATAATAATAATAATAATAATAATAATAATAAATATCAGAAGAGAAGCAAGAAATGATAATTTGCTACTATAAAGATGGTCAAAAGTTTAAAGAGATTTAAAGTTTTCTACTAGCACAAGGAGTATGAACCACTACCACTTCAAGTTCAAAGGTTAAAAATCGATGTTAGTATCGAAATTTAACAAAAATTTCGATTTTTAGTCAACGATAACTTTCTTTCGACCTACTTCGTCGAAATATTTACGTGAATTTTGACGATCGTTCTCAAATAGCTGTAACTACTCATATTATCTGACTCTCGTACTACCCAACTCTCATCACTTGGCCTTAAATTTTAATCCTCACCAGATTTTGTGATTTTTTAAGAATTTTATTGAAAATTTGAAATCTACAAATTCAGAGATATAACGTAAGATTTTATTATTGTCGAGAAGTCAGAAGTTTGATGAAAAATAAAAGATTTAGGCCTTTATTTTTGCCACAATACTCACCATTTCTAAATCCCACATAATATATATATATATAGTATCTATTTTTATTAATGATCTTTATCGAATAATTACTATATTGAATAATAAATTCATATTAATTATTAATTTTTGACGATATTGAATGAAAAAACACGATTAATGACTGAAAAATCTAGTAATTATTTTATAACTTAAAATTATAATCATTTAGTATAATTTTAACTAATCACATAATCTAAATATTTTTAAATAAAATTTAGCGGAAAATTTAAATTTTTCTTCAGAAATTTTTTGAAATATTATAATATCATCGAAATTTGTCTGTTTTCTGGCAACGGCATTTTCATATCTCATTAAGAAATTGATTAAAATTAGAAAATAAAAGAATTTTCAATTGGACTGTATAACTTACCAATAGTTCTTTTGAAATAGCAGAAAAATTCTTTTGCAAAACTAAAACTCGTTAACCAAGGACATTAAAAAATTTTTTTGTTATTGGATCAGTAAATATAAAAACATATATATTTACTGATTCCATAGTTTAAAAAATTCAAAAAAGATAATTTTATCAATATAAAAAAATTAATATTATTTTATCAATAAAATTCAATCAATACAATTTCATTAATAAAATTCTATCAATATAATTGATTAATATGATTTTATTAATAAAATTCAATTAATATAATTTCATCAATAAAGTTCAATTAATATAATTTCATCAATATAATTTAATTAATATAAATTCCATCAATACAATTTCATTAATAAAATTTTATCAATATAATTGATTAATATGATTTTATCAATAAAATTCAATTAATATAATTTATTTAATGTAATTTTATTAATATAATTTAATTAATATAAATTGATTAATATTATTTTATCAATACAATTCAATTAATATAACTTAATTAATATAAATTGATTAATATAAATTGATTAATATTATTTTATCAAAAAAATTCAATTAATATAATTTCATCAATAAAATTCAATTAATATAATTTATTTAATGTAATTTTATTAATATAATTTAATTAATATAAATTGATTAATATTATTTTATCAATACAATTCAATTAATATAATTTATCAATACAATTCAATTAATATAATTTAATTAATATAAATTGATTAATATTATTTTATCAATAAAATTCAATTAATATAAATTGATTAATATAATTTTATCAATAAAATTCAATTAATATAATTTCATCAATATAATTTAATTAATATAAATTTATTAATATTATTTTATCAATACAATTCAATTAATATAATTTCATCAATATAATTTAATTAATATAAATTCCATCAATACAATTTCATTAATAAAATTTTATCAATATAATTGATTAATATGATTTTATCAATAAAATTCAATTAATATAATTTCATCAATATAATTTATTTAATGAAATTTTATTAATACAATTTAATTAATATAAATTGATAAATATAATTTCATCAATAAAATTCAATTAATATAATTTATTTAATGTAATTTTATTAATATAATTTAATTAATATAAATTGATTAATATTATTTTATCAATACAATTCAATTAATATAATTTATCAATACAATTCAATTAATATAACTTAATTAATATAAATTGATTAATATTATTTTATCAATAAAATTCAATTAATATAAATTGATTAATATAATTTTATCAATAAAATTCAATTAATATAATTTAATTAATATAAATTGATTAATATTATTTTATCAATACAATTCAATTAATATAATTTTAGCAATAAAATTCAATTAATATAATTTAATTAATATAAATTGATTAATATTATTTTATCAATAAAATTCAATTAATAAAATTTCATCAATAAAATTCAATTAATATAATTTATTCAATAAAATTTAATTAATAAAATTCAATTAATATAAATTGATTAATATTATTTTATCAATAAAATTCAATTAATATAATTTCATCAATAAAATTCAATTAATATAATTTAATTAATATAAATTGATTAATATTATTTTATCAATAAAATTCAATTAATATAATTTATTCAATAAAATTTAATTAATAAAATTCAATTAATATAAATTGATTAATATTATTTTATCAATAAAATTCAATTAATATAATTTCATAAATAAAATTCAATTAATATAATTTAATCAATAAAATTTTATTAATAAAATTTAATTAATATAAATTGATTAATATTATTTTATCAATAAAATTCAATTAATATAATTTCATCAATAAAATTCAATTAATATAATTTATTTAATGAAATTTTATTAATATAATTTAATTAATATAATAATTTCGTTAAAATAATTTTTATTCTAAATATTGTGCTGATCAATAAATTCCAATACATTCGAAGTGTTGTTATTATTAAATCCCACTTACAGTCAGTTGAGGTACCCGATCTAATTGCCATTGGAACCATTGCTAGGATCGATCATTTTATCTATTATCCCTCTTAACCTTGTCAAATCACTGCAAATACCCACATCAAGACGGCGCTCTATAACCCATTTAATATCAACACTGAACAGAGTTCTTCTAATTGCTACCCATCAATTACGACGGAGAATTTTATATTAGATTAATTGCGCTGCTTAAGCTAGTAAAAACGCCTGATAAATAGTTAATAAACACGATAAATTTATGATAAAAATTGAACTTTGTCCTACTTGTTGCCGTAAGATAATGACAATCGAATATATCTCTTGATCCCTTCATTTATCTACTTTTTTATTATAACTGCATAAGATTCTAATAAAATGTCCGTATTCTTATTCACAAATAAAGCCGGTTAATTAAATTTGATTTTTAAAGAATAAATAATTTTGGATTCATAATAATAAATAATTAACAATACAATTGATAGTTAATAAATGATTGACAAAATTATATTCATATATTAAATTTATTGAAATAATTAAAATATAAATTTAATAGTAAAACTCCATCTATTTTAAAATATTCATAAAAATTTACCAGTAGATATATCTACAAGTGGATCGTCCTGATAATTATCGTTAAAAGTTTCCCAGGTTGAAAGTGTATTTGGTTTATGCTTAGCCTTATTAAGTTCATCTTTAACTCGATTTGATAAGTCTTGTACTTTGGCTAATTGAGAAAGAATTTGTTCGTTTAATCGACGACCCTGATAATATAAAGCATCTTTTGAGGCTCCAGTGGATCTTGATCGATCAAATTCACTAATTTTTAATGATTACACATAAAGGATAGAAATTGCATTAATATTACTCTCTGAATTCTTTGACATATTGATTTAATTCATTGATATATGTGGTTAAATTGTGATAATTTTCATATAAATTATGTGAATTAATAATTCCAGATTGATATTGTAATAATACAGCTTCAACTTTTTCCTTTTGTTGAATTATATTTTTCAATTTTAGTTGCGCATGATTTATTTGTTCTTGCATTTCATGTATTTTAAAATAATAAAATTTCAAATTTATTCATGTAGATTTATTTAGCATAACATGATTGAAGTTTTAAAACAAAATGTTTAGGTTAAGATGTATTAGCTAATTTTTTGTCAGTTCAAGTTAATCTTTTACTGAAATTTGAATGACAACGTAATGCATTAAAGTATTAGAAATTTTAAAGATTTTGAAATATAGTTGCCGAAAAAAGTAGAAAATGTTAACTTTTAGAAAATTTTAAAAATGATCCAGATATGAATGCTACTATCTTCTAGTGAAGCAAAGAATTAATAAGAATATTTTAATCACTTTGAATCTGATTAAAAAGTGTATATTATTTCAAATATCTGCTGCTGAGTGGTAATAGAAACGCAGACATACAACATTTTGCTTCTTTTTGTTGGGCTAGTACTAAGTTTTGTTTGAATGGATTGGAAACAGCACGCAAACACAACATGCAGATTTAAAATCAGACCCATAAACATCAAATAACCACCTTGAAATGCGAGAGACACATAATTAAAAATATAAAATTGAAAAAAATAAAAGATCCACACGAATTGACATAAAAATAGCATAATAACAAAAGATTTGACCGAAAAACTGACAATTTACGTAAAAGGAAAGAGTTAGTGAATAAATTGAATAAAAATAAAACAATTCTAGTCAGAAATAATTTAAATAAAAAGCTAATGAATAAATTGTCAAATAAAATCGAGAAAATAATAAAAATTAGAATTAGATTAGACAAGTAATATCAAGGTCAAATTTTGTTTTATCGCATAAAATTTAACACGCAAGGTTAGGGTCACAGAACAGGTAAATATACCAATCCATTTTCACAGAATTTATATCCATTCACTTAGTGAGCAAGTCATTTTTCTTTGGAGAATTCACGAATCACTGTTAATTCAAGGATCAACTATCGGCAATAATTTCTACAATACGTACTCGAGCACCTTCTATGTAAGCCCTACTTGAGCGTATGTGTGGGAAACTTTTGTCGTGTGTATGAATGTATGCCAGAGAAACATGTTAAATATGTACTGATCTGAAATATATATTTTAAATAGAGAGTCGAACCTGTCGAAATTTTTCTGGCCCACAGCCACACAATATGAAAGATATTAAAATACGACACAACTATTCAAGCTGTGTAAGTGCGGTCTCTCAGCCTATAGCTGGTGCCCGTGAGAGTTCCGTCGTGCGTAACGGTCGTTTATAGGGGCGGTGGGAAGATCGAGAACTAGTCTTTTTGCCGGCTCTTTTTCACCCATCTCCCGAAAAATCGACCAAAAATCTAATATACAAATCGGCTAAACTAATCACACCGAGTAGTCCAGTGAAAACTCTTAAATCCAATATGAACATAAATTCCTTAGGATCAAATTTAGAGGCTCGGGAGGTAGAAACTCGATATCTATGTAACTAAAAGTTAACTAAATATAATGAAAAGTAACTAAATATAACAAAAAGTAAATAAATGTAACTAAAAGTAACGAAAGGTAACTAAAATTGACAAAATATAATGATGGGATGTAACTAATTATAATGGACAGCAACTAAAATATAACGAAAAGTAAATAAAAATAACTAAAAGTAATGAAATGTAACTAAAAGTGGCTAAATATAATGATTGGATGTAACTAGATATAGTGAAAGTTAATTATAAATAACGAAAAGTAAATAAACATATCTAAAGTAACTAAATATGATTAAAAGTAACTAATAGTGATAATGTAACTAAATTTATATAAATAACCTCGGGGATAACGCTTGATACCTGATCAAAAGACTACTTTAAAGTTGATAATCAATGTAATTCTCGAGGAAGTAATGAATGACCACCGTTAATTATATTAAAGGAACTTGTTAAAATAAATTAAGAACCCACATTAAATGGATACCAGTTTGATAATATCCTCAAATAAAATTAATAGTCATAACAGTAGAATAACAAATAGATATAATATTCCACACGGAGAAGAAATTTAAATGATCATAAACTAAAGTAGAGTAATTTGCATTCAACTATGTAAAACGAAGTCGGGATAACCCTTGTTCGCAGAGACAATAAATCAGTAACATGAAATGACACGAGAAATGGACAGTTAAACATTTAATTAAATCCACATCTCTCCACAAATGTAAGACACAACAACAATGAATGAAATAACTACTTAAAGTGTAAATCATAAGAAATTATCGGGCGAATAAAATAAACCAGCGAGAACAACCTTTCTCGGCGGAAATGGCATAGAACAAAATACAAATAACGACTAAGAACTCAACCATTGAGGGTTTATTGATCACTGAGAACAAATACGGGCGAAATCAACAAATGTGCATAACAAATATTGGAGAAACAAAGCATCATAGGAATCATCGATACACTCGGTATGGATAAGTCAATGGTAAATTTTGACACTACGTTGGAATCCGAAGGGACATTGTGAAGGACGTAGACCCAAAACGATAGCAGTTCAAGTATTGCTTGATTGAGAATGAGCTCTTAACAGGGCGTAGAAACGACAAAGGTTCCAAATTTGTGAGTCCACTAGTACAGGGGAACGATTACCATCCATTTGATCTAATATTAAGAGAGACATCGTAGATACGGCAACAAGTATGCGAAAATTGTCGTCATCGGAGCGGAATTGAGACTCAATTCATTCCAATAAATGTTGATAAATTGAGAAGTACCATTATTTATTTATATAACCTATGGAAACGCCAATCAACCAGAAAATTGGCTCTAAAAACGCAATAAACTGGAATAGCAAAGTATAGATTAGCCAACTGAACATAAAACCGATTACTAGAACTATAACGTAATATACAGAAAATATAAAAAGATCAGTTTTCTCAATCAACCACAAACATAATTAAATAGATAAGGAATCAACGGGCTACATTAGAAATAAATTAAAATAGAAGAATGAATGACATTAAATTGTAACAAATAATCAACCATAAATAATAATATAAATAATGGGGGATCGACTATCCAAGCGGCAATGAGTCAATACCCTACATCTATAAATACGGAGTTAAAATCTAGTAATTAATAAACACTAATCATGTCTAACCAACGACAACTACATTCCGACGGTAGACGCGATACCAAGGAACGGCTTGGAGACAGATTCCAAAACCGACTATCGCCCAATGACGCAGGTATGGGGGAGAACCCTATCAAACGATCACAAGGTATGACATCCATTATACAACAATAAGCTTCCCTCATTAATTACGAATTTTTCACGCCTAATGACCGACGGTGATAATCCTTTCTCTAGCGACTACGCAGGATTTTGCTAATTAACATAAATATTATTTATGCTTTGATATTAAATAAATTGATTATTTAGAACCCAGAGATCCATACGGCGGATGGAGTGATGACTCGCGGCTGACACCTTGCAATTGACCATGCAAAAAGAAGTAAAACTGAACTTCACATTGTATGGCTTGATATTGCTGATACATTCGGTTCGCTGCCGCACGACCTCATTTGGCATAGTTTGACCAACATGGGATTGAAAAATGAGACTATTTCTTTACTTAAAGAACTTTATAGAGACGTAAAAACCTTCTTTGACTGTGAAGGGATGTTATCCGAACCCGTCCCCATAACAAAGGGAGTCAAATAAGGTTGTCCAATTTCTATGACACTCTTTTGCCTTTTGATCGACTTCATCCTTAAGACAATACTTACTATTCGTCCCTTCTTACTTCATGACTTAAACATCAGTATCTTGGCTTATGCCGATGACATAGTCCTCTTGTCAGACTCCTTTCAAGGGATCGAAAAAGCCCTGCAAAAAACAGTGAAATTGGCATCCTTTGCAAATCTTAAGTTTAAGCCGTCAAAATCTGGATACTTATCCATCAACAATATTAACTCAGAAATCTTTAAACTTTACCTTTATAATGAAGAGATGCCCACGATATCAAATGAAAACAGATACAAGTACCTTGGCGTTGACTTCTCTTACAAACGCAATCAAAATATCGATGGGCGACTGGAATCTGCACTTGCACTTACCAGCTCCCTATTCAAATCTTACCTACATCCGGCACAGAAACTTAGTGCTTACAAAACCTTCATCCAATCCAAACTTATCTTCTCCTTACGTAATGCGTGATTGGCCATAGGATTCTCGACTGCGACCGAAACCGAGTCACACAAGGTCGTGCTAAGCAGCTTGGGTTTGATCAAAAAATCAAGGGACTTCTGAAGACTATGATCGGTGACAAATTTCAGGCAATTAACAACTTCTTTCCTTATGCACACTGCAAGCTCGGTGGACTTGGTATAACTTCGACCTTGAATGAATACTTAATACAAAGCATCACTGGAATAACAAGACTTTTCCACTCATCCAATCTCAGCTTCAGAAAAATGCTGATCACTGAACTAGCTCATGCTAGAGGAGGAAAAAACTTTGAAGCAGGACTTAAATGGCTTAACTGCGAAGTAGACAAGAATTTCCCCAACACTTCTTTCTTTAAAAAATTCCACAAATCAGCACTTGCTCTTAAAAGAAAGTTCTGTATATGCGTTAAACTCAACTTTGTAGATGACAACTTTTCACTTGAAATGACCTACAAAAACGCACTTCTTATATAAACTATCAAAACTTAAACACCCTTCCTAAAGAACTTCACGACTTCGTGGGTCTTTACTACGCAGAGCAATGGTGTCAAATGCACGTACAGGGACGCATTGCGACTGCGGTTGGGGATAGGATTACGGCTAAGTACCTCATAACTAGTGACATTCTTAATGACGCACAGTATAGCTTCTTGATACGTGCGAGAAATAACCTTCTCAATGTTAACTATACTCCTTACCGTCTTAAGAATAATATTGGCACAAAATGCAGACTGTGTCATCTAGACGAAGAGACTCAGACCCATGTGTTCAATCACTGCCTTGCCAAACCTAACGCTAGAAGAATTAAACATAAAAATGTCTTAATTAGCGTAGTTACCTTCTTAGAGAAAATTGGATTTGAGATTGATGTGGAGAAATCACCCAAATATATCTCAATACCAACAAAGTTAAAACCTGACATGGTAATTAGGTCGAAAAGGAACAAAGATGTACATGTTCTGGGCCTAAAAGTGCCATATGACTCAGGAGAAGGCTTTGAAAAAGCGCAAGAAAGTAACTACAAAAAATACAAGGATTTAGCCTTAGAAATTGGACAGGTGTTTGAACAAAAAGCGACTATATCTGCTATAGTGATTGGATGCCTGGATACATGGGACAAGAAAAATAACCCCGCACTTTCAAAGATTGAGTTGACTAAGACCGAGATCCAATCTCTTGCCCGGATAGCCTGCCCAAATGCAGTAATCGCATGCTATCACATCTATCGTGAGCAAGTCTCTTATAAAGGGAGTGCCATGGCCCTTCCATTCAGCCTGACCTGAGTTTTGTTAAGCAGAAATGCTGGTAATTGCATCGGCGTTGCAGACTCGTGAACAAAATCTAAAAAACAGTAGAAACAGATGCTGAGCCCCGCTCGCTTATTTTAGCCGAAAGGCCGCTTATAGATAAAAAACAATTTCGAAAAAAAAACAAGTACCGGCTCGATCTGCCGCAAGGTATCGACAGGCCTTATGGGACCATGGGTACACGTTGTCCACATATGGCGAGGCTAGTTGGCCCCGATGACCAAACGATCGCGGAGATGATGTCGAGGTACCAAGTGTAGCAATCAAGCGGGAACCAGGTAGAAACCCGACGCGAGAGGCTCGCCACTGAGCTGAGTTCGTATTAATGCAAATGGAAAATCTGGAGAGAAAATACCACTGGAAGGCGAACATGGCTAGACGGCGCTTAGCCCGTGTAAACAACGACATTGCAAACGGCCTAATTCCGAGCACCGATGGATTCGCTCCAGAATAGGTGGTTTTGTTCGAGCTGGACTATCCTAGACTGATAAATATGGCCGCATCAACAAAGCTGATTTTGCCTGAGCTATTGATACAACCAACACTTTGGAGCCGGCTCGGACCACGGAAATCGGGAGACCACGTGTATGCCAGACAACACCCGCAATGGAAATCCACTGATCATTTTCGCCGAAACATTCGATCCAAGGGTCGTGACGGATGTACAATAAAAGCTTTAAGGGTTAATCTTTTGGCTGTTTGATTCACTTTGTTGAACGAAATAAAAATTATTATAAGGGAATACGAAATGAGTTTAAATTGTTTTATTCAGGAAAATATGACAATGACGAATTAACCTAAGTAATTAATTTACCATTAAATATGTAGTAAAGAATCTGTTAGAATTGATATCACTTGTAAACACACCTAAGTCAGCGGCAATTGAAATTAATTAACGAGTCGAATTATACATAATGATAACGCTAATTTAACAACGCAATTAATCAGATACTTTCGATTTAGAGATGGAATCGATAAAACTTCTCAGTCGGAATTGAAGGACGTGTGACGGGAAAACATGAACCTACTTCGTCAACTCCTACAGCTAAGTCGAGAAATTCAACAAATAAAAGCTACCTGGGCAGAACCGACAAAAATGAAAGAGGTTTACCAGCGTCTCATCGCGGCCCAACAAGGGTTGGAAGACGAAAAGACGCTCAACCAAGCTCAACGGACCCAAATCAAGAGTTTGGAAGTCGCTCTATCAGTGCGCCAGGAGGGTGTGTGGTGAAATATCCCTTGATATTCGCTCCGGCAAAGTTGGGCTACCGCGATCAGAATTCATCGAAACATTCCAACAAACGCTCTCAACCTCATGCCAGGCCAGGTAGGACCGAAAGATTAAGACGACGCGCTCAAGGCGGAAACAAATAAATTACTAATTCAGGTTTTAATATCGGAACTCATGTAGTATTAATATAATAAAATTTTGTCTTTGATTTTTCGTTTATTTACGATAGTTAGTATTGTTGGGCCAGAACGTAAACGGCCTCGAAAAATGTTTAAATGGATCAGAAACACACACGCAAAAATAACATGCAATTTAAATAAACCCACTGAAACATCAAATAAACCATATAAAATCTGAGAAATAAAAGAATTAAATATAAAATAATAAACATAAAAATAAATTAAAATATTAACAAAATGCACCAAGATCCGCACGATACCTACACAAATACAACAAGAAAACACAACAAATTCGACGAAATTGAAAAAATCAATTAAAGTTCATTAAAGTGAAATTTAAATCGAAAAATTTGAATTAGCAATAATTCAATAAAAAGTCCAAATAAAAAATTATAAAAATAAATCAAAAAATAATAAAAATAAATAATAGAATTTGCTAGAAAATAATAAGGTCGAATTTTGTTTTACTACATCAAATTTCACACACCATAAAATTAGGTATATATACTGATCCATTTTCACATTAAATTTAACCGTTTTTCGAAACAAACCATTTTGAACTAGTTTAAATACTTTAAATCTATTTCGTGAAAACTATTTGAGATTGTTGTTCAATTTTAATTTTGAATTTTTCAGCAACAGAATTTTTAGGTGAGGATCATTGATTTTGGAACCCTCTTTCCACGCCCCGTTCTTTGCATCTCTATAGAGCTCTGCTCGGACGTCGGCGTGGGGAGAGAGGCATTTTGGTTTATTGTATGATACATGAATTTATGCTATTTTATGAATTGGAATGGTAACCTGTTATTTTTGTTTTATGATTAATAAATATTATTTACATAAATTATTTTATATATTGTTCTATAAAATGTCGAAATTTTTCCGGCCCACAGCCGACACATCACGCAAGATAGTAAAATCAACATAGTGCAAAAGCATGTAAGAGCGTGGAAAATCGCCAATGATATGCACCCGTGAAGACTCAGCGTGCGCAACGCAGCGGTCGTAACGTCAATATTTATCCTTATAGCTGAAGCGAGAAATAAGGAAGAAGTCTCTGGCTTCTTCCTCGTTTCTCAATTCAGAAAAATCGACTTAAAATCAGATTACATACGGCTTAAACTTATCACACCGAGTAGTCCAGTGGGCACTCAATAAATATAATGTAAACACAAATGCGTCTAGGATCTAATAAAGGGAAAAGGTACGGGGATAAATTAAACTGAAGTCGTTGATATAGCTAGCCTGAATTAATACTTTGAATTAATTTGATCATTGGTATACTAAATTGAATTTACTTCGAAACAACTATAAAAATCATTAATTTAAATTACCTTATGGATTTAAAAAAATAAATTGATCATAATCAAATTAAATTATGGATTAAAAGTAAATTGATTTCAATCATCTCATTGCTTGAATTAAATTAAATTATGGATTTAAAAACTAAATTACCTTATGGATCAAAAGTAGATTAATTACAATTATCACATAGCTTAAATTAAACTAGATTATGGATTGAAAGTAAATTAATTACAACTATCTCGTTGATTGAATTAAATTAAATTACGGATTAAAAGAAAAATTAGTTATAAATATCTCTTTGGTTAAGTAATGGAATAAAAGTAAACTAGTTATAAATATGTCATTCAGTAAATTGAACTAATTTAGTATGAGGTAAGAATGGGTAAGCCATTAATTAAACGACTACAATTCATTTTATCAAATTAAAAGTAATTCAAATTGACTTGATCCGTTGATCTAAATAATTGAATACAACGTTTTGATTTAGTTTAATGAAAATAATCATCAAGAGGATTTTGATTAAATTATATGTCTGAATTAAATTCATCCACTGTTTAAACACTAAAATCATCCCGTGTCAGTAAAGGAAATTTCGGTCCTGAAATTCTTTGGGTAAAGAGGAAGTTAAATTAGTTAAAGATTCAAACGTATTAAAATAAAATGTTTTAGTTCTAAACAAGTTAACAGTAACGAAACCCTCATAAAGTATCTAACTAAGAAAAATTCGAGTGGCTTGTAGATTAAAAAGTCACTATATCCAACACGAGATAAGACTAACTAAAATTCCACTGACGAATCAAGTGAACCGCGAATCCAGCCGAAAGAATGTGTAGAAAAAGTAGAGTGAAACTGCGATAAAAATCAAATTACTCAAATGAATAACTACCTGCGACATAGGATTGAAACGATTCAATAGGTAAATTGAGATCAGTTACCAAATTAAATCTAAACCAAGCGTGTTTAGTAATTAAAATAATGACAAGGCCATCATGTAATTAAGTATAAAAATCCAAAGAAAATCGATTAACTTTTGAAGGAAGTTCGAGTAGTCTAGATAATGTCAGAATAAATCAAAACCAAAAAATGAATAAGAATCTATTGATGAAAATCCCCACGAATAAATCAACTGTTAGCATAAAACTCCCTTGGTAACTGCCATTTATAAGCTTCCACTAAATCGATCAGAATTCGAATAACATAAATCTAAAAACCGTATTCAGATAAGCGACATGAACAATTTTCCCAAACGCGATAACTGCATTGAAGTAAAATTATAAACCATTCGATAAGAAAAATAAAAACTTACTATCTCCATAGAGTAACCCATGAATCCATGTCACAGCCGCACTGACTCCCATAGTATAAAGATCACCCAAATGTACCAAAATAGATTCGAATATTTAACTCCAATTTTCGTCCTCTAAAACGATAAATAATTTAGATTCAAATTATAAATTAATGAACCTGAATTAAAGTCCATAGTAAATTCGTTATATTCAAATACCCGGCACAAAGGGCGAACGGATGTCGCCATTAGGAACACATGGATTCTCGAACGTCGACGGTAAACATCCTGTTCGACATTAACGGATGACGAATACATCAACAATTAGTCTGCATCGATAAATAATTAAATTATGTAGATACTAGTAAATTGTTTCAATTTAATTAATACTTGAAATTCATGAGTACACTAGTAATTACTCCCATTCGAGAGATAAATAGCACCATAAAGGTGCAGATAATCGTTGCAATTTGGCAAACAATAAAATTTACTAACACACCAAAGATTGTCGATAATCCAAATCATACAATAGGGGAACCGAACGCAAACCGATAAGATCCCACTATACGATAAACGCGGATAAATTTTATGGTAACATATTAAAGAATGAACGACCCAAATCCAACATAGAGGAACCACAGAAGTCCCCCGAACGCACCCACCTATGATTTCAGTTCAAATATCAAAAATCAAGTTCCCGAACATTAACGTAATCAATTAATATACCCCCTGAAATTGACGAACACTTTAAGCATATGAGCCTATGATTATGAATTAAACGTTCATCTACTAGTAAATAGTGTGAGAGTGTAGTATATTAACTCATTTCAGACAAGAATTCATGCTCCCAAATTGGATTACGAAACAAGAGGCCGATGAATGGCGCCGAGCCTGGAAACGAGCGCGCCCATCGATGACTCTCGATGAGCCACGCCCGAAGAGATCATGCCCAACTCTGTGGCAAATACTAGGCAGAGGGGATGACCCCACCGACCAGAGGAGGAACAGTACCCTGCCGAGGAGATTGTCGACCATGCTCGAAGCCTGCTGGCTCAGTGGGAGAAGATCCAGGAGGAGGTCGATCTACAAGTTGTGAAGGCGAGGATGTACCTCGCCAACGTTGAAGAGGACATTCTCGTCGGACGCATCGCGGAGACGTACCCGGCTCGACCGGCACGCAACCTCCGACGACCAGTGCCCATTATTCCCGGTTATCCACCGGAAGAGGGAGTCAGGAAATTTCTCGAAGAGTCATGAATCCCCAGATACAATCATAACTAACATTTGTATTCTAGTGATGTTGATAATGATAAATTATAATGAATTGTCATCTTAGAATTTTGTTTTAAATAAGATTTCCGCTATGATCATGTTTGAAATAATTAGAGTTCTCCATATTAGACAAAATTAATATGTTTCTTTGTAGAAATGTCGGCCCTGAAACTAATACAAAATGAACTAGCCCGCGCTAGGCAGGCAAACGCGGAGCTACTCAGCCAGATACTACAGTTAACTCGAGAAGTACAACAGGTCAAGGCGACCTGTTTAGACCCCAAACGGATAAAGATACTTTACCATCGACTCACTGCTACTCAACAAGGCTGGGCCGAAGAACGTCAGCTCAACCAGAGCCTACGCACGCAGATCAGGGGCTTAGAAGTTGCCCTGGCCGCATGTAGGGAAGGGGAAGCGGTAACGTATCCGCTCATCTTCGCCCCTTCCCAACTACCGAGTCAACGTGCCGTTGGTGATGCCACACCGAGCTCAAAGTCGACAGCCATCCAACCAACCCTCCGCCGGCCGGGACGTAAGGAACGGGCCCGACGCCGAGCCGCACAAACAGCAAGTTGATCGGATTAACTGACCAGTGATATACAATTTTTTGTTGTTCGTTAAATAAATCATCTCTCATGTATTCAGTCATAGTGGGGTAGACTCGAAATCATCTACATTAATCAGTCTAAATTTAATTCGCATTTCCACGTAAGGGACCGAGCAAAGCGAGCATAGGTCTTCTATCGACAGCTCGTGAACCCGAGGATTGTCCGAGCAACTATAGTACTAGCATATGGTACTCAATTTTTGCGGGCATTCCACCACTTGAACACATTACCAACGTTGCCTAGCAACGGGTGCCAAGTGGCGATCAGCAACTTTTTGTATGGCGTTACTAGGGTCACCCGAACGATAAGCAAGATATGAAACCCTGTAACCCACCAGTATACAGGAGCAAATCAATGAGGAAGTATTTAAGGGACCTAAAAAGATAAGACAGACAGAAGCCTTCTAACGGCAGCCCGCTGAACCAGACATTGGGCCGGACCTTAGCAGTTCTAACATCGGAACTCACCTTTGGCGGTCCCGTGACCAATGGTTGCAGTTCCAACGTTGCCTAGCAACGAGTAACCATTGGCGGGCGTGAAACATTGTATGTGATGGGATCAAGGTCGTAACCACCAACCCCACATTTTTACCCACATGCTACCCGTTGCTAGGCAACGTTAGTCCTGTAACAAGAAGTTGTAAGTCAGCCAAAAGTGAGATTCTTTGGTAGAAACTGTTAAGGCTCTGACTCCCCACGAGTTCATCGAGGTGCCGTTAGAAGGCTTGTGCTCGATTTACTGTCTGGTCCCGAATTTCGGATCTTTTCTATTGGTGGGTTTCTGGATGTTGAGATTTTGAAGCTATATGGTTGCTACCCAGACAACTCCATACAAATATTTTTGCTTACCACTCGGCACCCGTTGCTAAGCAACGTTGGAACTGTGTTCGAGTGGGTGGATCGTCCGCAAAAAATGCTGTAGTTGGCCGAACGATCCATGGGTTCAACGAGCTGCCGATAGAAGGCCTGTGCACGATTTCGATTTTTAGGTCCTATTATTCCCCTATCTCCTTCAAAGGTTATTCATACTGTTATATCATTTATCATTATGTCTATTCCCATAGTTCTTCTTATCGGTGTTCGTATTATCGGCTTTTACCATGGCCTGTACACCCTTTGTTATGTTAAATATCCTCACAGTATCTCTCTTACCCTTATCCCTATTATCACTACTATGTCCACTATGATTGTTACTAGCATTAATATTGTTACTATTATATGTATTATTCTAATCCATTTTCACTGCTATTACTATTATTATTATTCTTATTACTACCATTACCATTATATTTCTTCTTCTTCTTCTTCTTCTTCTTCTTCTTCTTCTTCTTCTTATTATTATTATTATTATTATTATTATTATTATTATTATTATTATTATTATTATTATTATTATTATTATTATTATTATTTTTTTTTTTTTTTTTTTTTTTTTTATTATTATTATTATTATTATTATATTATTATTATTATTATTATTATTATTATTATTATTATTATTATTATTATTATTATTATTATTATTATTATTATTATTATTATTATTATTATTATTATTATTATATTATTATTATTATTATTATTATTATTATTATTATTATTATAATTATTATTATTATTATTATTATTATTAATTATTATTATTATTATTATTATTATTATTATTATTATTATTATATTATTATTATTATTATTATTATTATTATTATTATTATTATTATTATTATTATTATTATTATTATTATTATTATTATTATTATTATTATTATTATTATTATTATTATTATTATTATTATTATTATTATTATTATTATTATTATTATTATTATTATTATATTATTATTATTATTATTATTATTATTATTATTATTATTATTATTATTATTATTATTATTATTATTATTATTATTATCATCCTTACTATTGTGGGGTTTCTAGTGGTCGATATGACCTTGACCCCAATCATATAAATACTAACTACTGGCCGCTGGTTACAAGTTGCTAGGCAACGTTGGTACTGTAACCAATGGTTCTGTAACCGCCAAAGATGAGCTTTGTTTCCAAAACTGCTAAGACCCGGCCTACAGCTGGTTCAGCGAGCTACCGATAGAAGGTTTACGCTCGACTTAATTTTTATAGGTCCCTAACTCATTCAACTCCACCTCACTTTGTCTTCAATTCTTAGAAGCTTGTATTAATGGATATACATGGTAAGATAAGAACAACAAAAGGATTTTATTTACTAATTCATTTCGTCTATTAGTTCAATTTTTTCCTGATTGTACTTTACATTCTTTCTGTCTTCTTCTCTCCGCTCTTCCTGGTCTCGCACGAGATTTTGGTTGGAATGATGGTTGTGCCAAACTAACCGTACTCTGGTAAGGTACCTGGGCTGGGGCGAACACCAACGGGTAGGTGACGGCCTGTCTCTCCTGACCCGCGGCTACTGCTGCTTCCAATCCCCGTATCTGCACTTTCTGGGCTTAGTTCAGGGCTCTTTCTTCCTGCCAGCCCTTCTGTGCCGCATCGAGTTTCTGGTAGAGTTTCTTCACTCTGGCCTGCTCTGACTATGTGGCTCTTACTCTCTGCATCTCGCGACTGATATAAAGACATTGTTGATGCAGGTTTGAGTTTTCCTTCCGGAGATGCTTTAATTCTTTAGTGATTCTTAACCTAGAATCTTCCATAGTCCCACCTTAATGATAAAATAATCAGAGAATTAATTCGGATAGTATCTTAAGAAATCACAAGGCAAAATACACAAAAGTTATACAATCTGCCATGACTTAAATATCTAGGGTTATTTAACTACTGATAATAAGACAATAAAATTTATCATAACAATTTTATTAAAGGTTCGGTATACACAAAGATAGCGATTCAATTGTTGGACGGCTGGTTCCTAGTGAGTCGGCGGCGTGAGTATGCATGTTCCTCGGCGCCCCGATCCTCCAGAATATCTCGTATATCTGGTTGAAGGAGACTCCTCGGCACCACTAAGTGAACTGGTGCGTCACTGTCCAGGAGGGTTGGATCCCGGTGATCATAGGCCACTCCGTACGCGGGTAAATAACCGTCTGAACTAGGAATACGTCCGCTTGCAATATCCCGGTTGATTCTTGCCAGTTCCTCTCTTTGCCGATGCGCGAGAACTCGGTAGCGCCATTCGAACTGTTCCAATCTGTGTAGTTCAATTTCCGCCTTCTGTCGAATCTCTCGGGCTGGATTTCTGCCCGGCTCCCTTTTGATGAGTATACTCGGGAGCTCCACATCGACTTCCGATCCATTTTCAATCCTGTTCGGCCGCCCGGGAGTCCCGTACGTTGATATCGTATAACCACTGTCCCAAAAGGTCTGTCGATACCTTCCGGCGAATCTCGTCGGTACGGTTAATGTTGTACGGTCCACATCTGCCCAATCTTGGGAATGAGTACCTGCTGAAAACGAAATTAAGAGATATAGGTTTTATCATTTTCTTCATCCGAAATTAATACAGGTTTTACTATCGAAGTTAGTTAATTTACGAAAACACGTCTCAGAATTACGTAAATCTGGTTTATTTTGCATAAGCTGGTGATTTTCGTAGTTAGTCGCGACATTTGCTTGGATTAGGATACGATATCTGGATCTCCTAGATTCATAAGACTTTTCTAGGCTGGGTTAATCCTGTTTTAGCCATCTCGGTCTCGAGTCAACGAATTCGCATCTGTAGTCGTGATTTTAATGTTCTATTGCTAGGTCCCAAATGTTAAGGGTAGATTGCGAGTGATTATTTTGGATGATGATTCCAATTCCTTCAACAGAGAGTTTATGCGTTCTTTCCATTTATCATGAGGCAATTTGATGTGATCGAATACGTAACTAATGAATTTTGGTTTTAGAGAAAATGTTCGAACGCATATATGCAAAAACTTCTTTTAACTTGTGGTTCGAGCGACTTTTCATATTATTTACCCGTTCATGTTAATTTTATTCCGAATAAAATTGAGATCCTCGATTTAATTAACTAGTGGGGATAATACGACTATGACGGTTATGTGGACTCATTAGTAACCTTTTCATCATCTCGGCGTTAAAGTGGTTTCTATCTGAGGCATTAAATAAAAATCCTTAATTAAAAGAAAAAATAATTATATATACTCCAACAAACGATCATACAAATTTTATTTACTATTAACAGGTAATGGTGGTCTTCTTACTCGGCCTAGAATCTTTGGTTGCCGGACGGCTTCGATCTCGATTAACGTTTGCGTGAGTTGGAGATATAAATACCTCGGACTTTCGCCAGTCCGGATTCCCGTTTCGAATGGTGTTCTTCGTTTTATTTTGTGTAGTTGCTTTGGGCCTTGGAGCTGTTGTCATTAAGTCCATTTTCAGATTTTTCTCACTGCATACAACTCTACTGGGTATTTATACTTGCTCTCAGTAGGTGTGCCAACACGTGGCAGAGGTTATCCGCGCGGGGAGTTTTAATTCGTTGTTTTTCTTTCTACTTCTTCCGATACATGGGTAGAGAAAAATCAATTGGAAATATCTCTACCGGTTTTTGATTTTATCGCTGGTCTGCAGGCATGTCACAATCTCCAGACACACCAACGGGTGATTTTTAGATTTATTCGTCTATAAATCGGTTGGTCTATCCATTTCTAGAATGGTCGATTTCTATTTGGACATTTTATAGATTTTGCCGATTTAAATTGTTAATTCTCTATATTCTCCTACAAATTGTCGCTTGATTAGAACGTATTCAGGTATATTTTCCCTGACGTCGATGGAAACGAAGAATTAGCTTTCAAGTGGGATCCTTTGTTGGCGAACTCTCGCCATAATATTTTGCTGAGGTAATTTACACTGTTTCGTTCTCTCATCCTTGTTGGTTTCTAGGAAGACAAAAAAGGGTAGATTTTCATCTTCAAATCAACAGAATGACTTCTATGATTACTGCCTTGAGCCGGATAAACCTGCCTGAATGTGTTTACCCGAATATTTCCTCGTGTACAATTTTGTTATTTCATGAAGATTAATTCGATTTTCTTTTCATTATCTATTTCGGCAAATTTTCTGTGTCTAATTTAGTTGGAACGATAGAGGGCTATGATTAAGACCTGTTCGGCTCTCTCGAAAATTATTGTTATATTCGAGATTGCAGGTCCTGTTATTAATGTTTGTCTATTATGATAGATTTTCAAATAATTGTAGACGTTAGGATTTTTTGAGAATTATAGTTGATTTAGTATCGTATTAATGTTGCCTGTGTTTATTCCCCTTATAATAAAGTTTAGTAGTTTAGGTTCGAATTTTTCCCTTTGGTGACAATTTAGTTATGGGTGGATTTAACTCTACTATTTTATTTATCTACTCTTTAATCCCTGATGGCTATTGACCCGATTTTGCCCTTATCACGGCATCATACTTAACTGGGTTCGGTTCTCGTCACACTATTTAATTGGTTCCACAATTACACGATGATTTTACGATAAATTTTTAGGGTAAGTGAATATCCTCGGGGAATTTCTCCATTTAATTTTTAGACTATAGTTAGTTGAATCACATTTCGTTCATTATTAGTTTATATTTATTTAATCTAGTTAATGTAGATTATGGATTTTAAGTTCGATGCATCGATTCCCACAAGTCCCGTTCCCTTTAACCTCAATTTGATCCTAGGACATTTTATATTTATATTAGATTTTAAGAGTGCCCACTGGACTACTCTGTGTTAAAATTTTAGCCGATAAGTAAAGGTATTTTAGGTCGATTTTTCAGGAGAAGGTAGAAAAGTAGACAACCAAAAGATTGCCTCCCGATCTTCCCTCTAACCCTATAATAGTGAATGAATTGACGTTCGAGTCCATCGTTACCCACGGCGAGATCTCTCACGGGCACGAGCTGTTGGCGGACTTACACTGCACTTACACTGCTCGACTGTTTATGTCGTATTTTACTAACTTTTCGGTGTGTAGCTGTGGGGCGGAAAAATTTCGACACGGAAAAGTTTTTACCTCATTTATAATATATATTTATCAAATACCAAGTTCGGTTCCATTTGTCATGAATGAACATCATACACAGTTAACATATCAGCAAGTCATTCTTGCTTACTTCGCTAGATTCACGTCGTTTTTGGATAGTTTCAGTTAAAATAAAAGTGCTTCTAAATTCGAAAATGGATCGTTCAGAGTTCAATTTATCAGAGTAAGAGTGATTTAACTGCTTCGAGTTTTCCAAAACTGATTCGAGTTTTTTAAAACTGATTATAATTATGTGAAAATGAATCGGTATATATACCTATTCTGTGACCATAACCTTTCGTGTTAATTTTGATATATTAAAACAAAATTTGACCTTGGGAATTTCTCTGTATTTTCTAACTTTAATTTCTTAATTTTTAATTTATTTTGACAATTTATTCTTTTAGCAAATAACTGAATTATTTCTAATTCAAATTATTTTATTTTGGTTCCCATTTTCATGAACTCTTGTTTCTTTAATTAAATTGTCAGTTTTTGGTCAAATTTTCCGTGTTTTCATGTTATTTTTATGTTTGTTTCGTGCGGATCTTGTTGCATTCTGTTAATAATTTTATTTAATTTTATGTTTTTTAATTTTATATTTTAATTATTTCTTTCTCATATTTTTGCATGGTTAATTGATGTTTTAGGGTCTGATTTTAAATCTGCGTGCTGTGTTTGCGAGCTATTACCGATTCATTTAAACAAGCCTGTGTTCTGGCCCAACACTATTATCATTATTATTATTAAGTTTTTTGTAGGGATCTGTCCTTATTTCTCAGATTTATGAAAATATTTTACTTATATAAAAATTTAGCCATACTCCATCCTTATTTTACAGTTTTTTGATAAATATTTTAATTATTTCCAAATATTTGCGCAGCGTTCCGCCCATATTTTCTGTCTCAACTCAAAATAATTTATTTAGTTTTTAAATTTTATTGAGATTATTCCTTTTTCATGATTTTGGTTGTTTGGATGAATCTTTTTTCGATAGCTTTTCATTTTAACTGTTGCAACGATTTTGCAATTTTCCCCGCTACCCTTTCCTTTTCTTTGTTCTTATGATCTAGTTGTTTTCACATTGTATTTAATGAGTGTCCACTGGACTACTCGGTATTAGTGATTTTGAGCCGATTGTCGATGTTATTGAAATTGAGTCCAAGAAAATTGATTCAAAAGACCTCCTCTCGAGCTACTTGCTTTCGCTATTTAGTTCTATGATTTGACGTTTGGATTCGAGCGTTACGCACGATAGAATCTTCACGGGCACGAGATATTGGTGGATGAACCTGCAATTACACAACTCGAATTGTTATGTGAAGTTTGCTATCTTGAAGTATGTTTTGGCTGTGGGCCGAAAAACAAATAAATTAATATTACCATATAAGTTGGATAAAAGCTTCGATGCATAAAAATTGTTTATTCGGCATCTCACATAGTAATCGGAAGTTCATAAATTAGCATAAATGTCGTCCACTCGCATCATCCCAAGTCATTTAATCATAATCGATCAATAAATTCATAGTGAAGTCATTCATATAGCAGGTACACCTTCATTTTTAAATCATAAGTCAATGCACAACAACTGAGAGTTGTCATGTCCAGACAAAACACTTACCAGTGTTAATTGCCTGAATGCACGGCTCACAGCTGTAACGCACACCAACTAAAATTCAGAAAAAAGTTGATAATTTGTCAAAACACATCAGTATATATACCTATTATTTGACGTTAACCTTGCGTGCTATTTTTATTGCGATAAAACAAAATTTGACCTTTAAATTATTTGTGTTATCTAAATTAAATTTTTATTATTTTCTTAATTTAAATTGGCAATTTATTTCTAAAATTTTTAATTAGATTTATTCAACCAAAAATATTTTATTTTAACTCATTATTTTTCATTAATTTTTTACTTTTATATAACTTATCGTTTTTTGGTCGAATTGTCTTGTTATTATGTTAATTTTTATGTAAATTTCGTGCGGTTCTTGATGCATTTTGTATTTATTTTATTTTACTTTTATTGTTTTTTGGTTTTATATTTATATATATTCTCTCAAATTTTAGAGTGTTAAGTTGATGTTTTATGTTGTATTTTAAGTTATCTTGGTGCTGGGTTTTCGTTCTATATTACTGATACATTTAAACAATTTTCAAGGCCGTTTGTGTTCTGGCCCAACACTAAATACAGAATTGACTATTTGAATTTACTTTTTTATATTCCAATTCATTTATTTTTTGAAAGGTATTTACCAAATATACCGGAAAACAAGATACATTTATTTGATTTATTTACCAAGCTGTCGGAAATTTTCGGCTACATAGAATTTTTCCCCTCTTTTAACTTCGGTTCTGCTCGTAATAAGCGGAGTTGGGTACGCTCGGCCTTCGCTGGTCTGTGTCACTTCCAACTTTGTAGTGTACTGTTCTCATGTATTTTCGACTCCTGCTTAGTAGTGGGATGTGTCACCGCTGGATCAACCCCCCCTGGGGGGGGGGGGTAAAAATTTTTTTATAAGTCTAAAAGTACAAAAAATTTTTAAGACAAAGACAATGACTCATTCAAGGTCATTGAAACAAAGACCATGACTCATTCAAGGTCATTGGATGACTCATCAAACACTTTCAAGGTCATTCAAAAAATTTTCAAGGTCACTTAAAATTTCTCAAGGTCATTCAAAAGTAGGCCAAGGTCATATTATTTTTAAACATTTTTAAATTTTAATTTACTACTTATAAAAATAAGTAGTATATATTTTGTAAATTATTTTATTATAATTATTATTATTATTATTAATATTATTATTACTTTTTATTATTCTATTATTATTATTATTTTTATTTTTATTATTATTGCTATTATTATTATTATTATTATTATTGTTATTACTTATAAAAATTTAATACTTATAAAAACTTTAATTATTATTATTATTATTATTATTATTATTATTATTATTATTATTATTATTATTATTATTATTATTATTATTAATATATTTATTATTATTATTATTGTCAAGGTCATTGGATGACTCATTATAATTTTTCAAGGTCATTCAAACAAAGACCATGACTCATCAAAAATTTCTCAAGGTCATTCAAAAGTAGGTCAAGGTCATATTATTTTTAAACATTTTTAAATTTTAATTTACTACTTATAAAAATAAGTAGTATATATTTTGTAAATTATTTTATTATAATTATTATTATTATTAATATTATTATTACTTTTTATTATTCTTTTATTATTATTTTTATTTTTATTATTATTGCTATTATTATTATTATTAATATTATTATTACTTATAAAAATTTATTAATACTTATAAAAACTTTAATTATTATTATTATTATCAATATTTTTTTTTTATTATTATTATTAATATTATTATTACTATTATTATTATTATTATTATTATTATTATTATTATTATTATTATTATTATTATTATTATTATTATTATTAATATATTTATTATTATTATTGTCAAGGTCATTGGATGACTCATCATAATTTTTCAAGGTCATTCAAAAGTATGTCAAGGTCATTCAAAAGTAGGCCAAGGTCATATTATTTTTAACCATTTTTAAATTTTAATTTACTACTTATAAAAATAAGTAGTATATATTTTGTAAATTATTTTATTATAATTATTATTATTATTATTAATATTATTATTACTTTTTATTATTCTATTATTATTATTATTTTTATTTTTATTATTATTGCTATTATTATTATTATTATTATTATTGTTATTACTTATAAAAATTTAATACTTATAAAAACTTTAATTATTATTATTATTATTATTTTATTATTATTATTATTATTATTATTATTATTATTATTATTATTATTATTATTATTATTATTAATATATTTATTATTATTATTATTGTCAAGGTCATTGGATGACTCATTATAATTTTTCAAGGTCATTCAAACAAAGACCATGACTCATCAAAAATTTCTCAAGGTCATTTAAAATTTCTCAAGGTCATTCAAAAGTAGGTCAAGGTCATATTATTTTTAAACATTTTTAAATTTTAATTTACTACTTATAAAAATAAGTAGTATATATTTTGTAAATTATTTTATTATAATTATTATTATTATTAATATTATTATTACTTTTTATTATTCTTTTATTATTATTTTTATTTTTATTATTATTGCTATTATTATTATTATTATTATTATTATTATTATTATTATTATTATTATTATTATTAATATATTTATTATTATTATTGTCAAGGTCATTGGATGACTCATCATAATTTTTCAAGGTCATTCAAAAGTATGTCAAGGTCATTCAAAAGTAGGCCAAGGTCATATTATTTTTAAACATTTTTAAATTTTAATTTACTACTTATAAAAATAAGTAGTATATATTTTGTAAATTATTTTATTATAATTATTATTATTATTAATATTATTATTACTTTTTATTATTCTTTTATTATTATTTTTATTTTTATTATTATTGCTATTATTATTATTATTATTATTATTATTATTATTATTATTATTATTATTATTAATATATTTATTATTATTATTGTCAAGGTCATTGGATGACTCATCATAATTTTTCAAGGTCATTCAAAAGTATGTCAAGGTCATTCAAAAGTAGGCCAAGGTCATATTATTTTTAAACATTTTTAAATTTTAATTTACTACTTATAAAAATAAGTAGTATATATTTTGTAAATTATTTTATTATAATTATTATTATTATTATTAATATTATT